>APFE030503099.1:97114-118937 GCA_000404065.3 Pinus taeda | reverse complement strand
GGGTAGTTCTCGGATAGATCTTTCTAACGAGCTATCATACGCGTCAAACGGAGATCGTATGCCAAAGTTACGACCCCGGGAAATTGATGTACCAATTTACCCAAAACGGGGCCCACAATTTGGCGTTTCATCTCCTAAGGGTCGGTTTTGGAATGTGAAGGGTTTTCCATTGTTTCTCAATAATAAATAGGCCTTCGAGCCTCATTGTAACACAAGTTCGGAACAGTCCAGAGACATGTAGCCGCACATCTCTTCTCAGAGATAAGCTACCATCGTCCTAGCTGGTTTATTTCCAATTCTGGTTGTAAGCATTTCGGTATTTTCCATTAATGAAATGAAATGTTATTTCCGCTGCATCTCTTTATTTATGGTTATCGCATCTCTGTATTTATGGTTATCTCTGTAATCTATTGCGTTCCTGTTTAAATCCGGATCATCGTGCATCATTATACAAGGGGTAGAGCATAATATCTCACGAGAATAAGTTCTATCAATGCTCTTATTGCAAGTGAATGTTGTCAAAAACATAAACATATGGATTTCAAGTTTTCATTAGAAAAAAGGAAGAGATATTGGTCAATGAATAAAAGCATGCAAAATTCATATTTAGTGGGGTGCATGCAATCTACATTGTTAGGTTAGGGTTATGTCTAGTTATGACTTGTTGTTTTCTTTCCACGAGGGGCATAGGAGAGCTTAGTCATTGGTACAACCCTGCAATTCCATTATTTCTCCACACCACGAGAACTTCTCAATGCTCACATACTTTTTCAATACATCTGCAGTATTCTTCAAAATGTCCACCTTTACGAGAAACACCTTTTTTGTCCTCAACCATATCCCTCACAAAGTGATATTGAAAATCAATGTGCTTTGTCTTTGAATGATAAGCAGGGTTCTTTGCCAAGAAAATTACACTTTGGCTATCATATTCTATCCTTATAGCTCACTGTACTAACCCCATACTTGAACATAATCTCTAGAACCAAATTGTTTCCTTGCTTGCATGAGTGGTTTCCATGTATTATGCCTCTCTAGTTAAAAGTGCCACTACAGACTGTCTCCTTCTCATCCAATGTAGATTGCAGGTGAATCGGCAAGTAACCATGGGAGGAATACAATGGAAGAGGCGTTGTTGGGTGGGTGTCATATTCTTTCCATGACTAGCCCTAGGCACCTAGGGATAATCATAACATAAGATACATTTTGTGACACCTAAGATACACTTTGCGATGATGTAACGACACTTTTGCAACAATTCTTAAGACTTTGGAAATGAGTATGATGGATTTTTACATGGTTGCAATAACTCATTTACACAAATATGACCTCTTTAAACCACCAGAACAGGATTATATACATGATACAATAGCTAACATGTGAAAATACGATAGTTTTCCTATCTTGCAAAGGGGGGAAAAACTCCTCAACAAAACACACGGAATGAGTTTCAAATTTTGCCACGACAATGTGCAATACCAAGGAAGGCTTTGAAATTGAGTGTAGGAAAAAAATTTGGAGGGTTTTATAGCAGTGAAAACACTTGGTGACACACTGGTGGAATTCCAAGCTCTTTGTCTTCATTAACTCTTATGTGTAGGATCTTGGTTCTTCAGGGATTATTGATTCATCATGTATATTACTTTGACATCCCCACTTACCGCGTGAATAAAAATTGTCTGATCTATAGCTTTCTTGGTTGAACACATCATAATATTCAAAGATATTGCAAAGTTTCAAGATGGAAGGGTAGTAAAGTTTGTGAGCTTAAGATTTCAAGAGTATTTTTTTGATATTTGGTGTTTCTCCACTGCCTGTAGGCATGGGCAGTACCCCGATGGAGTCACTGCAGGAACACAAACATTGCTTTATTTCCAGCGAGCCTAGACAATACCCCGGCAAAGTTGCTTGTTTCACCTTGTTGCACGAGAATCCTTTCTGTTCTTTTTTTTTATTTATTTTATATGATTATGCATTGCAAATTATTCATTTTATTGGTGGAAGAGGGGTCTTGACTTATTTAGAGAAAAAGAGGTTGTTCCTTTAGAGAAGCATATACATACCTCTCATTTAGGTTTTCTCATTTCGATTTTTTGCTTTCTCCTCCTCTATTAATTTGATAGGCTTGAAAACACCAAAACATAAAAATTGATTATAGGCATGAGGCTTTCCTAAATAGATACAGGTCAATGGTTCAACCAAAACTCTCCTTACGGACGAATCATATTTTCCATTGGAACTTCATCAACCAAAAAATATAACAAAGATAATGAAGACGAATAGAAGGTTAGCCAAATGTTGAAGTGTTACAAAGTCCTTTTATATTTTTCCACATTCCCTTTTATACAATAGAGCATATTCATGCGCAGTCTCACAAAACGAAAGGAAAGGCAATACAGAACAAGGAAACACAACCAAAAGACAAGGCATAAAGTGGTTAAATGAAAACATGGTGCGAAATCAAAATTAGAAAACACAAGATAGACTATAGGAAACGAATGCAGGATGACTATGCATATAAACTACTATCCAATTAGGACTACTCCTAATCTAACTAACTAGAAGATGGGTGTCACGTATAATGGAAATTATAAGGTAGCCACTATAATTGTTCCCAGCCTGCAATCACAAACATGTGATCGATTAAAAAAAATATAAAATAATTTACAATAGAAAAGATAAGAACTTAAATAGCTTGCAGAAAAATTATGATATTTCCTATTAGTAAAAAGATAAGCCAAAGTCACAACTTCTAACTAGTTTATATTCTTACCTCTTTGATGAGAACCATCATTAAACAAACCTTGGAAAATTCTCGCAGATGTGTCTTCATCTACAACAAACTCCTTAGTAAGTGTCAGGAAATATCTAAACTTATTATTCGTGACAGAGCTTTCTAGGTGTTAATGGCCCAAAATGACACTATTAACATTCTGAGGGAGACCACTCGGTTGGGAACTTAAATCAGCCCCTTTTCTATTTGGAATGGTGGTTCTAACCGGTTCAATTGGGTCTACTTACATTCTCCCTACTTTGGTTGGCCTATAGTGTGTCTATTAGTTGCCAATAGAGAAGAGTTATCAAATCATCCCTCTTGTTGAGCTAAGGCAAGAAACGGATCCTTAATCTGAATTAATGGCTCAACCAAGCCACTCTAGAATCTTCCCTTATGTAAGAGTACTTCTAGTATGCAATAATTAAAACTAAATGCAAATCTACTCTAAGTAACAGAAATTAAATCCTAAATCTATCTCGATTGAAAAAAGGATTAGTCCCCCATCTCAACCAAGGGCAAGGTAAAAGGGGATTTGAACTAGCTTTGAATTTGGAATAAAAATGAAATCAATAAGCCAAGGAAATAGCTCAAAGACTTATTACTAGTTCAATCAAGTATATGTATTTAGCTATCTGATGAATAATCATAAGATATATGGTGCAAATACATCCAAATTCAAATAAAATGAATTCAAACTAGAAACAAAAATAGGATTTCATTAAGGAAATAGTTCTCATAAAATAATCATTATTAAAACCAAGATAAACTTGACATGAATTTGTTAAATAGTTAGCAAGTATGCCCTGTTTATCTATTTGAATTCAAAATTTAACTTGATAGCAATTAGATTCATCATTATTTAATGATAACTTTCAAATGATTAAGAGAAGCATATATCAAATGAATTCACAATAGTGTAGAAGTTCATAAACACGTACTTATCTGGATCAAGAATTGCCTTAAATTCTATTAATTGTAGGCTGCTAATCAACCCCTATCTCTGACAATAGTGTACAATAATTAAATAACTTATCACAGCCTTTGAGTATATGAAATTATCAGAAAATTTAATGATAGCATGAAATTTCCAGAGTTGAAACACATCTCCTTTAATCTTGTCAGGTCTAGTCAAAACTTAACTAATTGTCTACAAAAATATTGCTCCGTGCAGTAGTGCAAAAATCCCTCTCTTTGCAGAGAATTTTCTCCACAAGTTTTAGATTTGAAATCCCCCGCTCCATTCAATAAAAACCCAATTTGTAATTGCAAAAGAGAATTAAAATGATATAATGTTGGAGAATAAATTTGCTCCCATAAATTAATTGGCCAAATTTTTATTTCCTCTCTTACTGGAAAAATTCTACTGATCAAAATATTTTCTTCCTCATCTCTTCAACTTCTCCCCTTCCACAATCGATTGAAATTCATCAATTAAAACAAATTTAGTTAACAAAATAGAAAACGAACCACTTCTCAACAAATTAAAAATAAATCAAATCCAAAGAGATTTCAAAATCTGATTTCTTCTGTTGGATCGAATCAGCCTTTTGAGTAATGCTAAAGGAGGAATTAGCAACAACAGTTTTTCCAAAACCAATAAAATTTGTCCAAATAAACACACACAAAAATTCTATTTTTTGATGCAAATTCGTCACATTGTCTTCCGCTAGATTTCTAGGTCATTAAATGATAAAAGTTTCTAAATTTAACCATCCCAGACTATTATCATTTATCTTAGGTTTCCAACAAACTATTGCAAGCCTCCATTTGTTTGAGTAAATCTCAAGATATGTCTTTCCAAAAATGAAGTACCAAAAATATCAAAATTCTGGAAAATGTCTCCATAAACTAAATTTCAGAAAAAAATAATTAAAAATCTAATTTTAGATTGAAATAAAAATACTACCTAACTATTAAT
The DNA here is from genome assembly GCA_000404065.3 of Pinus taeda. Lineage (NCBI taxonomy): Eukaryota > Viridiplantae > Streptophyta > Pinopsida > Pinales > Pinaceae > Pinus > Pinus taeda. The sequence goes on along the minus strand of APFE030503099.1, from coordinate 114,243 downwards.
TAATTGTATTATTTCATCCAGTGAAAATATATATACAAATATGATAGATTAATTCTATAACTTATAAACAAGAATTAAGTTTAATCCAAATTTAATTTAATTAAACTAAAATTAGTTTATTAATATTACTTTATATTAAAAAATATAACACCAAAATACCATTCACTAACTATATAACAATAAACTTGTCACACAAACGAAGTAAACTATTGCTCCAAACCATTAAAATATTACACCTAACCTCTCTGAAATAAAACAATGTATCACGTGTTATGACCAAAAGCTATGAGGTACGATAAACGTATATGCCAAGAGATATATATATATATATACGCCATCGGGGTTATGATATATATCGGAGCATCGGGGTTATGCGAAAGTTTGAAATATCGAAAGTTTTTTTAAGAAAGGAGCCTTCTAAACATAATATTTGGAGGTTAATAGAATTCGATATGTCGATATCAATTTAAGGAGCCATTGGAAGGTTTTTGAAGTATCAGGAATAGAGAGATTGTGTATCAGAGGTTATATAAAGAGAGCTCTAATATTATAAAAATGTCGAGATGGTGTGGTGTGGTGCGGTGCGGTGCGGTGCGGTGTGGACTATTTTTAATTTAAAATTCTAAAAAAAAAATATAACCATTTTTTAATTTTGGAGTTTTGGTTTTTTTAATTTTGAGATTAGGATTTAGAATAGAATTTTATGATCCCTAAAATATTATAAGTATAATTGTTTTATAATTTGGTCGTGGTAATTTTGTAGGATTATTAATGAAAAATAAAGTAAGTAGTAAAAATTAAATAAAAATCGATATTTAAAATTAATTTTCAAAAACTAAAATAATATACATTTTGTACATTTTTTAACCCAGGTGGTCAAAATTATCAAATTTCATAAAAATGTCATTTGAAAATCGGCCATCCAAATGAGATGAAATGAAAGCCAATGAAACGCTTGCGAAAAGTCGAATGCAATGAATCAATCAAAAGGGAAATGTGAAGAAAATGAAAATCTAGCAAAATTGCAAGACACTTAACCAAATGAAAAATATTAAAAGGACATTTTGCCAAAATGTATGGAAAGGGTCCCCATTATTTTAAACAAATATTTCAAAAATGGGGGTGGTGAGTTTTCACCTCAACACCAAGTAAGATTGTTCTAACCATTCAAGGATTAGATTGAAAAATTCATGATAATCCTCTTGAAAAACACAAAAAGATTGAGAAGATGAATTTTCAATTAGTGGCACAAGGTTACGATGAGAATCTTGTGACGAGAAAAAGATCTGATCATATTCAAAAGGTGTGTCAAGATAGTGAGGACTTGACATAACCATCTGTGAATGTGGAAGTGCCTCAACTACTTAACAAGTACCTAGATAGTGAGATGTTAAACCATAAAGACCAAAGGATGTAAAACAATTGTCATTGGATGTGTTGATGGCAAAATAGTAAGCCGAAGTACGATCATTAGAAATAGAATCATGATCAGATAGGATAATTAAAGCATATATAAATAGAGTCATCATCATCAGAATCATTTTTCCCAAGGCTACATATTGATCGAAAGAATTGATTTCATTTGATTCACTACCAAGATTAGCATATTGGAAATCATCCAAGAATGGAAGCACATCAACCTCACCTGGTGGATATTGAAAAAAATAAGAAATATTGAAAGCATCTTTGCCTTCTTACTCTACCTATGTAATGTGACTTCCTTGTACCTCATTAGAATTTGAACTAGCAACTCCAAAATTAAGAGAGAGTGAAAAAATAGTTGGTGGAGGATCATAGTACAAAGATTCATGGCATGTAGATGATAGAGGATAATAGAAATATAGATTAGATTGGAGGTTGGAGTTATCGTGTTGCGAAATGGGGAAATTAGTATTCACCATGGGCTTCATGAGCCATTCTGGGATTTCCTCCATTGAATCTAAGTCATGAGAAATGGAAGAAGAATGAGAATATGGATTAGGAATTTGATTTGCATATTTTCCAAATTTATTACCATCATGCGAAGGCACCCTCATAGAAACTGGAAAAGGAGGAGGACAAAGAATAAAAGGAGATGTAAATTCTTCCTCTGAATTAAGAGGTGTCTCATGATTCACAAGAGTTGGGGAAGTAGAAAAATCAGGGGCTTGGCTTCACCATGTAAAGAGATAAAACAAAGTGCTCAAAGTCTTATTTCAAGAAATCTTGATCCATATCTTCTTCAAAAAAATCATAACAAAGGTGAAGGAATCAATTAGATAAATCCTCAAGTAATTCATTAGGATCCATTCTAAGTTGATTGATTCTTTTATAAACATCTTGTTAATCATACTTATCAAATGCTAGATGAATCTCCTTAATGAGATGATTAAGAGAATGAATGGAAGAAGGTGGTATAGTGTAACACCATATGCTAACTTGAACTTCAAGGGTGAGGCAGAAAACAACACAAGCCACATCTTCACAATCAATTTCATAGTATTCATAGAACTTAAGAAAAAGAGATGCATGCTCAGTAACAAATGATTCACCCTCACCATCAAACTTGAATTGACATAATTCATGAAGAGATTAATCGGGGATTAAAATTTCACCAAGGGGCGAGTTAGAAAAACACCTCGAGAGTATAAGTTGAGGATGAGACATTTATGGTAAGACATTCAAAATACATTGAAAGGGCTCATCTTGTCATCTGGCCCTCCTTCTAGCGCCAATTGTTGAGAGTGCTATAAATCCATCAACCAAGGGGTGTCCTCAATGTGAAGTCCCAATTATATCTCACACTGTTTGGATTAGGAGCTCCATCCTAAATATCAGTTTGGTTTACATGTATTCTTTTATATTTTCCTTAGCTCTAACTATCAGCAAGAGAGGAACGTGTGGTTCCTTCAAAGAGAAATAAGGTGTGACTAGTGAGTGTTTCATTATAGGTGTGTCAAAGTTCTTCTACTGCAGAGGGAAAGAGTAAAGTGAGCCTCTAAGAGAGGGGTGATAATACCACCCAATAAGAGACACATGAAATATAACCGATGATTGAGAAAAATATATCTAGCATCCTATGGAATAGTCCACAAGGATGGGACAATAATAACAACCATTACAACACATTATCATTGAGATAAGTACTAAAATAACCGAAATAATTCAACTACGTTAGTACATATGAAAGTAAACATGAAATACAAACATCTGCATAACAGTCTTACAAATATTCATAATCCATGCATGAAGACTATGTCATCCATGAAGGCTTCTGTTATTAATTAAAAGTTCCAAGACACATGTATACAATGAAAATCACTAGCTCCAATAGTGGAGTGTTGGAGCCACTATTTTCTCCTCAAACGAACTAGTTTGTCTCTCTAATGCTTTGTGGGAGGAGCCAAGGTGAAAAAGTCCTTATTTATTACAATAAGGGTGTATATATAACAATGTGGAAGTGATGCTTCACCTTCCTTATGACTCTTCATCTACCCTCATGACTGTTTGTCTTCCTATTACTTTTTAACTTTACATGACTCTTCATATTCCATACATGTTCTTTGGACTTTCAGTTTACAATACATTTTCAAAGCATAATTTACATCATTAATCACAATGGTGTGACACGTGACAACTCATGACGTGAATTGACATGACAGTGTTGACATAGACTACTTGATTATGTGGCAATGTCAAGCCATTATTGCTACTGTGTGCTGCAAGTCTGATTGAGAATACTTTTCTTTTCACCTCCGCATGACTTGCTGATAAGGTATCTTCAATGATATCAAGTCTTGAATGGTGATCGAAAGCTGGTGTCCCTTTGCTTTCTCTTGATTGATCAACTTGCATACTCAACTACAAGAAATTCTTTCAGCATGTTTCACTCCTTCATCATCCCTCCATGGCATGATAAGCTACATGTTTCTGTAATTCACTCATGATGAGACGACATCAATCTGAAAACCCCCTAATATAATATTGTTCATATTGATCCATTGACTGAGATGGAACTAGATGGAAGGCTGGGAAAATGGCTAAGTGAATATGTAGTTATGCAGTTCAAGCATTCAAGGGGATCCTTGAGCCTTGAGACTACGAAGTTCACAATTCAGGTTAGCCTGAGGGAGTAAACTACGTAATTTTGGAGATCAGTCTGACAGGCTAAGTGGATGAGCATTGGATGAGCACATTGTGTAGTTCCAGGAGACAAGGGAGGGTGGGAAATTACATATTTACGCAGTTCAGGAGCTCAAGTATGAGGTTGATGCTAGAGACTATGCAATGCAGAGTTAGGGCTAAGCTGGGAGAAAGAATTACATAATTATGGGAGCCAAGGTCAGGGTTTGAGCACTAAAACTATGCAGTGAAGCATTCCTGGGGGTAGGAACTACACATTTCATAGTGCCAAGAGGCAAGGTCATAGCTAGAGAACTAAGACTATGTAATTCGTAGTTCAGGGAGGCTAGGTGAAGTTAGGTTGCTTGGTCGTGATGTTTTGCAGAACATGACTAAGTGTGGGATGGGTCAAATTGATGTGAACAGTGGTAAGACTTTGACTGTGACAACACACTTAGACTACTTGATGACAAAAAAACATAGATCATTTAGGACACATGATACCACATTCCCTTCATGTGACAACTTTACAACAACTTACGACAAGTGCAACACTTCAGATACACTTTGTGACAACTGTGACAACACTTGTGCGATAATGCTTAAAACATTTAAAATAAGTGTGAAAAATGTTTACATGGTTGGAAAAACTCATTTACAGAAGGATGACCTATTGAAACCACCACAATAGTCTTATATACATGATACAACAACTAACATGCTTAAAGAAAAAAAAAAATCTTTCTTGCGAAGGGGGCAGAAACGCCTCAAGAAAACACACAGAATGTCTTTCAAATTTTGTGACGACAATATACGAGACAAAGGAAGGCCTTGAAATTGAGCATAGGAAAAAAATTTGGATGGTTTTGTAATAGCGATAATAACCCCTTATCGTATTTCCTCCATGGAACTAGGAGTTATGACCAAAGACATAGCACCTTGGTGGTAAGGCCATTAGAATCTTTTCAGGATCCTATCTTCTAGCATATTTGACCTCCTCCTTTGGTTTTTATGATCTCCACAACCAAGCTCCAATCACATAGGAAGCCCCTACATATCATAACTTTTTCAAGTATCAATTATGAAAAGAGTTACGAGATCTACATCCTCTGGTATATTGACCTCCAAGATACTTTCCCCATGCTGTCTTTACAACACTAGGTGAAACAGGCATACTCTATGGCCTTGGTCCTTTGGGTCCCCATGAACAAACACTAATCACATCTGATCTCCACACATCAGATCAAAACTTTCCCATAAAATAATTAGAGAGGAGTTTACTAAAAACTCTAACCTCTAGAATTCCAACCTCAGAGATGACATCGTGTTGATGTCATCAACATCATGTGGCATCTCTTTAGTGGTGACATGTCTCACATGGATTCACCCCATTAGACCACCCAAAAATGTTGAATATGACTACCATGTGTCCTCTGTATTACCACATTATGCTGACATCATCTCCCTTGTCAGATTCTTAAAGCCAATCACCTATTGTCGTGTGTCCTATTGGAGGAGAGAGAAAAGGGGCACTCAGTACTTTGGTTTTGCAATGATTTCCTTTATAATTATTATTCTCTGCAGCCCTCGATGCTTTCAAAGGAATTCAATTGTTACATATTTATGACGTTCCAATATAATGAGACCCATGCTACTCCAATATTCAATCTTTTGACTTCCTGCTCTGAGATGTCATCTTGGTTCCCTTTTAAATAAACCATTGAGGTCCCTATGTCCTGACCTCTGATATTTCAAAGTTTCCTTATGTTGAGGTTCTAATATATTGAGGCCCTGACCTCCAATAAATTCAGTGATGTTTCCCTAGTTTCTGAGTGGAAATATCTTAAAAAGGAATTGCGTTAATGACATGAATTTCCATGGTCCCAAGATTCTGAGGCACCTTTTGAGGTTTCGATATGTTTCCTTCCAGTCCTTTTGATATCGGGTCCGATGTTTTGATCCCTCTCCGATATCCATCATTTCGAGAACTGGCTCTCAAAGGTTGGCCTGTTCTATTTAGGATAATAATAGGACCATTCAACCCAATTACAATAGGGTATGATAGAAAACAACATCAAATCCAATTGGGGACAATGTATTGCAAGAAATACACTAAGAACCTACAGATTAGTGCCTCTATCTATTGGGCATGGATTCATTTTATTCAAGTGCATAAAAGAGAAAAGACACAAGTATTAAGAACTAAAAAAAATTAATGGTATGTATGATGTATCAATAGTATATATAGTGGGTGAAAATGGAAATCTTTAATGCTAAAAATAAATCTTGAGAAACTGGCCATTCACATGCAATTCAAGCACATCACAATCCAAGCTTTCCAGTAAGAAGGTGTTGTTTCCTTTTTCTTCAGATATCTTGAATGGTCAAAACCACAAGGGATCAAATTCCCATGCTTTCCTTTGTCCTCTCTCCTAACATCACATCTGAGCACCAAATCTCTTGGTTGTAAGGATTTGTCCCTTGCCTTTTTGTTAAAAATAGGCTTCATATTTTCCTAATAATTAATCACATTTGGAGTTACATGTCCTCCATTTTACTGCAATTCTACCAGCTGATTTATTCTCGTGGTTAGAGAATTTGGCTCCCCCTGAACATCATGCACAATTTTAGCCATTGGCATGGCTAGTAGGATAGGGAAAATTGTGGCCTTTCCATATACCAACTCAAAGGGTGACTTCCCAATCGACCACTTGCTAGTAACTCTATTGGCCCATAATGAAAATTTCAGTTGTGAGTCCAATTTTTTCTGATTTTCTATATGGTCCTTTTAAGAATCCTCACTAGAGTTTTATTTAAGGATTCAACTAGTCCATTTCCCTGTGGATAGTGGGTGGTGGAGTGTCCCACAATGATGTTGCACTTTCGAAAGAAACTAATAAACTTAGTGGACCTAAATACATGAGTGTTTTCAGTGATAATATTACTGGAGAACCAAATATAGCAAGGATATTCTCCTCTATAAACTTGATAACCATTGTATCGGTTGCATTTTTGGCTATAATGGCCTACACCCATTTTGTGAAATAATCAGTGGCTATAAGTATCCATTTGTGTTGAGCACTGGATGGTGGATGTATTTTTCCAATGAAATTGTGCCCTGATTTTCTAAAGGGTTCTTCTACAGAAATAGGGATCAAGGGGATGGGTGCCAACCTTTTCTTATCTGCAAAAATATGACATTTTGCATAGGCCCTAACATATGTATTAACCTCACTGAATAATTTAGGCCAATAAGAACGCAACTTTGAAAATCTTATGGGATGTGGTTCTCTAGCTATAATGTCCCACATAGACACAACTATGGAATTCATCAATCACCTTAGGGATCTCCTCTTGTACCAGACATAATAACAAGATCCCCACTAGGTCCTTCCAATACAACTTTCCATTTAAGATAACAAACTTCTGATATTTTAGCATCAAGGCCCTGTATTTAACTTTGTCAAAGTTCAATGGGAATTTTAGAAAAAGTAAATAATGGACTATATACTTATACTAATGCAAGACTAGGTATTTCATCTAGATTTTTTATGTTGAGGTCTCGACATTCTTTTGTTCCTCTTCTCCTCTACCTTCTCCTTCCTCATTTTCTAGCAGGTTTATGCCCAAGGCCTAGAATTTAGCTTCAAACAATATTTTAGCTAATCACTTCCCCTTAATTAACTTAGTGGGTTTAATATCCATATCATATTCATGAATTTTTGCAATCCATTTTCCTCTCTTGCCTTACCTTTCACCCTGTACAAGAATATCTTTCACAACAGTTGTAGGGACATAAGCAACTATATTGGATTACAGTACATAAATTCAAAAATCCTTCATAGCTCTGACCAAGACATAGGAATGTTTCTTCGAGATATCATAGTTCAGCTTTGCCTCTTGCAACACCTAACTAAAAAACATAATTGGTTGTTTCTTTCCTTCACTAATTTTCTATAATAAAACAACATCCACTGTGTTAGGAGAGGCGAAAGAGAAAATGAGGAATGGCCTTTAATAATATGGGCTAGTTAAGAACGGGGCTTCTACAAAATATTTTTTAATTCTAGAGAATGACTCCTGAGATTCTATAGTCCACTTGACTTCCCTATCCTTCTTCAACATTTCTCTGATTTCTTTGAGAATTTTAACATAGTTTGGTATAAATCTTCTTAAAAAAATTATTTTCCCAAGAAACTTGAAACTCTTTTCTATTCCTTGGTAATAGAATATTATTAATAGCATCCACCATTTTGGGATCAATATTTACTTCTTCCTTTACCACAATGTGGTCCAATAGTTTCCCTACACCTAAAGGAAACTATGATTTCTTGGGGTTTAAGGACAAACCATACCTTCTACATTTTACAAAAGTGATTTGCAAGTGCTTGAGGTGCTCTTCATGTGATTTAGAGAAAAAGGTTATGTCATCGAGATAGCTTACTACAAATTTATCCCACTCTCCAATAAATGCTATATTCATTGCTCTTTGGAAAGTAGCTCTAGCACTTATGAGGCCAAAAGGCATTCTGGAATACATAAACGTTCCCCATGGTGTAGTAAAAAAAAAATTCTTCTTATCCTTAGGATGTGCAGTGACTTGCTTGTATCCCCAAAAACCATCCATCATGGACATTTGGGAAGACCCTACCACTTTCTGTATAATATAATCCATTTTAGGCAAAGGATAGTTATTTATTAGCGTGGCCTTATTCAAATTTCTAAAATCTACACATAGCCTTATTTCCCCATCCTTCTTCTTGAATGGGACTAAATTTGCTACCCAATCTGAGTACCTCAAATGCACAATAATATTAGCATATAATAGTTTTTTCATTTCCTTTTCAATTGATAGGAGTAACAGAGGATTAATCTACCTAAGATTTTGCTTATATGGATTCACTCCAGTTTTTAAAGGAATTTTGTATTGTATGACACTGGTGTCAAATGTCTTCAACTCATCATATGATCAAGAAAACACATCCATGTACTCCTTGAAAACGTCAATATATCTTGGTTTGTATTCCCTTGGAACTCCTTTAGCTATCTTGATGACTATAGGTTCTACTTATATGCCAATATTAAAATCCTCCACATCTTCCTCAAGCTCTTGTTCAGTTGGCTTACTAGCCACATCATTTAGTTGAAAATCCTTTCCAATGGAACCAACACTTTTGGGTTGGTATTTCCCTTTAGTTTCAATATTTTGTGACAAGAAATAGATTCCCCCTAATCGGTCTATGGTTCATCTATTATATTTTCATCCTCCTAATCAATCATTTAGTTTAATAATTCTTCAATGACCTCCATAAAGTATTTGATCTATTCCTTATCTTCAAACACCTTCAAGTGCTTCACATTGTCTGCTACAGAAGGCATGTACCTGACCTCAACTTTGTATCTGAGAAATGGGTTTTGAGGGGGTTTGAAATTACTAGTAGCAATTTCCAAAGAGTCAGCCATCCTATTTTTCTCTTTAGGCAAGAACTAGATATTGAAGGCTAAGAAAAAATTTTCAACCAAATTCCATGCTTCTTTCCTGTAGGACTTAAATCTTGGATGTTTGGTTTGACATTGATTTTTTATTTTCTTCACCCCAAGCCCTAAATCCCCAAACAAAGTCAAGCACCCAATGTTAAGGTTTTTAGCAGCTTGCATTCCGAACGACAAAGCTTCATGTGCAACAACATTGGTTTTGGCTTCAAGTTCTAGCTCGAAAGAGAGAGGGATCAAGCTACCTTCTAGAAACACCAACAACACACTTGCCCCATTTCCTTCCCTATAGTAGGCATCATAAAAAAAATACTTTCCATACTTGACCTCATTCCAATGATTTTTTACTCAACTGAGAAGAACATTCCACCTGGGTGTCTCTTATAATTTGATCATCTTCTTCCAGTAACAAATAAGATAAATATTTCTCTTTACCATACATAGGAGCATTGTTTGAATAGTTTATCTTTGTAATTCTCTTCATGAATCTATATTCCCTATATAATCGACATTCCTCTCCACCAAACAAAATAATGCTAGCATACGTTAAACTTATTTTAACGGACCCCCCAATTTTCATTCCCCATGACTTGGACAAAAGCATACTAAATCTTGCAAGGATTTTAGTAACTACAATATCCATTACTACACTTTTTACTAAGAATTGATCCAAGTTGTACACTAGATCCTTGATCATACCCAAGCATTTTACTCTTTTGGAATCAATGGAGTATAAACCTTTATATGGGTTTATTATCTCCAGTCCCAATTGTTCCATCGCAGATCATGGCATTAAGCTATGATATTCTCCTTAGTCAAGCATACAATTATGTAGTAGGAGGTCATGAATCACCAAGGTGACATATAATGGGGTAGTATAAGAGGTATGCTCCTCCCCATGGGGTCCAAACACAACCATAAGCCTATATTGCTATATGTTAAGTCTATCTTGCAGGGGGGTAGTGGTCAGTGAACTCATAAACTGAGACACTTGAACTTTATAACTAGGTTATTTCAATAATTCAGTCAAAGGGACAACTATCTTGACTTCCTCCAACTCTTTTTGAAGATTGAAGGAAGAGAGGTTCTTATCAATTTTAGTAGACTCGAGAGGTTCTTTGTTCACATTAAAAATTGGCTTTATCATTGAGGGCAATTGCTCTGTTTTGGAGGCTCCAAACTCATTGGGAATAGGATTGGAGGATTCTTTCTTGGTTGGTGAAACAGATTTAAGTGGTTTCTTCCCTTTATCTGTTGGCTTAGGGGAACTTGGATGAAGAGTTTCTTCGTTTTGATATTGGCCCCTTGACCTTTTCCTAGATGACCTGAGATCATATTTCTTGTGCAACTGAGCTTGCCTGAAGCCAACAAACTATTTGCAATAACTATCTATCTTATCATCATCTAGTAGGGCATCTAGATTATCCCCTTCTCCTTCATGTGATTCTATTTCATTTTCTCCCTCTGAGAGAAAAGAGAACTGATTTTCTTGAAGTTTTATAGTTTATTCAACAATATCCTCAGGATCATCTTCTAAACACAATGGAGGTTGAATATGATCCTATTGATCCTTTCTCTCTCTTTGCAACAGCTGCAAGGGTGACCTCCTATATTGGGGCTTAAAATTTCTTTTTGGCGTTGGTTGAATTTGTCAAGGAGGGTTTTTGTTCTCCAACTCCAATTTTACCAATTTGTTAGAAAAAATCTTTATCATAGTTTTCATCTCCTATAACTTATATTCTCGAGTTTCCTTTACATGGCCTGAAGAATTGTCTTCTTCCTTTCCTCTCCTCATGTCACCATATTCAAATTTCCATTTCCACTCTCCAATGGAGGTTAAATTTTCTTCAACTTGCAGGGCATCTATTTGGATTTGGTCCAGAGTGCAAGACTTTATTTCTCTGAGGGTAAACCCAAAATTTGGTTCAAAGGCTCCAACAAAAACCACTTGGCAGCAGCCTCTGGAGCTTTAATTTCAACAGGAGGACAATTATATAATTTATTAAACCTCTTTATAAATTATGAAACATCTTCTTTATGTTTTTTCTTCATTGCATTAAATTTATAAGAATATACCTGTGGTCCCTTTTCTCCCCCAATTGCTGCATGAAAGAGTTCTCCATTTCCTCCCAGGTATTAATTGAAGTATTTGGCAGAACTGTGTACCATTTTTTGGCCTCTCCATCCAAATCCTGAACAAAGAGTCTTAATATTACATCCAAATTTTCTACATTCAGATTCTCAACAACTGCACATAAACTCTCTATATGTTTTTGCGTTGAAGTATCATCCTCTCTCGTGAAACTTGGTAAGAGTTTAAGGTAATCTTGTGGAATTCCATTTAGAGGATGTGGGAAGTTTAGTGAAGCATATTTATTAAGTATAAAACCAAGGACAAACATGTTTTGAAATGGAGGTAGAAGAAGATACACCACAGTGCCTAGTTGAGGAGTTGTATGGATTATGGCTATATGGATATGAGATAGAGTGCTAGTAGTGCTCTGAGTCAGACTATTTATGAGGATATCTTTGACTTATTCAAGTTTTTGGAAGCTAGGGAATGTGAGAGGAGGTGAACTGACAAAATATTCTTCATATTTAACTTTTGAGGAATATGAGTTGAATAGTGGAAAATGCTATTCAAAATATTCGAGGACTTTCGAAGAGAACTAAAAGTAGTTTATCTCAAGCTTCTAAGAGCTAGAGGTTGACACTTCAGAAAACATATCATAGGATATCGAGTAATGGAAGTTCTCTCTTTCGAAACCATCTTGGATATGATTTTTTGAGGGTCAAATATAGGGGGTTCTCTGTTAAAAAATGTCAGAATGCATATGATTCATTTTAAAATTCAGGGTGATGAAACATAGATTTAAACAGTGGAGTCACCAAGATGATATATCTTCATCCCACACCCCCTTTTTCTCACCTAAACAAGGCATGTAAAAGTGTCATACCCATGGAAAATACTATGGTTCGGTCCCTAGAAACAATGTCGGAAGATGTTGTAGCTCCTAGAGATAACCCTCAGTTGAGGAGAGGTCAGGACCTAGGACATCTCAGTCTCTCTTGAAGATGAATCAATGATACTCAAGAGATAAATGTAAAATAACTTAAATTATCACTAAATTATCCTTAGAGGAAGATTCACTATACACATAAACAACATATCATTCCCAAGAGTAAATGTTCAGGTCTGGTGGCCTGCACACAGAAAATGTAGCTTGATTGGTCAATGCAGTAAAGATGAAAAAGAGAAATATAAGGAAGGAACCTAGTGTATAGGGTTGACAGACACATAATACTATCCAATAAATCCCGGTATAATAATGAAAAGATAAAGGAAATGAAGTTAAAAAATCATGATGTCCATTTTAATGCTTTCAACTCAATATATCACAAGTACTTTCTGCTACAATATAACATAAGTAAATCTATGATGTAAGAGTGAATCCAACAACTAAAAATTACACAATTTATGAAGAGAAAAAAAAAACATGAAGTGTCACACAGAGGAAGAACACATACGACATATTCCAATGTTTGGAATCACTAGTAACATCTTCATTAGTCGTCAAGAATGAAATACATGTCATGGGTCCAAACTTGTGAAATTTTGCAAAACGATTACAACCTCTGTGATATGAAAATCAAGCCATGGAACCTCTCTCTGAAAACAGAATTAAGTACCCCACTAATGAGTTTTTTCATCCCTTTTTATAGGGAGAACCAAAATAAGAACAACTGACAAAAATATCTTCAAATGTTATAATTATCTGAGTGTGCGAATAGCCTGATTGTGTTAATGATTACATAACAAACTTGATTCTTTTCTTGAGAATGTGATATTAACAAAAACATAAAAACATGAGGTTCCATAATTAACACAACAAAATATCTTTATTTTCAATTCCTCTAATTTCATAAGGTGGACTCAGGCTCCACTATTTGGGTTCATGGTGGGATGATGATATGGCCATGCCTCTGCCATTGTATTCCTCCCATGGTTACCTACCAATTGTTATGAAACCAGCTCAAGAAAAAATAGAAAAGATAGATCAACACCTTAGAATTCAGCCTCTTCGAGGGGGAAACCTCCTTTACATTACATAAATGAAAAATTCTTCGATAATTCAAATGACAAAACCTCCTTTTGTATATATAGGAGTCTAAGGAGTCACAATATAAACCAGCCGACCTAACAATAATAATATAAAGCCACAAAAATAACAATAGAGGGATTCTATGGGGCACAGTAATAACAATATGGGGGCAATAGGGGCACAACCATATTAATAAGGGGTATAACTACAATAGTAATGGGGTAATCACTAGTATTATAGCGACCCAACATGCCCCTCGCCTTCAAAAAAGTGTTGTCCTCAACGCTTGAGTAGTTCTGGATACTTCTGCATAAAATTCTCATCCTCCCATGTGGAATCTTCAGCGGATAAGTTCTTCCATTTGATAAGATACTCTGAAATTGAACGATTTCGTAGCTGTCGAGTTCTTATTTCTGTGACTGCTTCGGTTCCAATATAATTTTTCCTTCCTCGTCAAGTTCTGGCAATATTGTTTGAACTGGGAGCATGTCGCCTATAACCTTCTTTAAACATGAAACATGGAAAACTGGGTGCAATCGAGAAGCTGCAGGAAGCTCCAATTTGTATGCCATAGTACCAATCTTTGCAACACCTTGTACGGACCATAATACTTTGGTGATAATTTATTATCCTTCTTAGCTTGTTTGAGGTACATTTGCTTATATGGTTGTAGCCGTAGGAATAACCCATCACCTACATCAAAAACTTTCTTTCACTGCGATGTTTGATCTGCTGTTGTTTCATTCTATTTTTGTGCCAACACGAGGTTATCCTTTAAGATTTGAGGACTTTAATTTGTTGATGTTCGATTGTTGATGGTTTCCACTACCTGAACCTTAGGAATTTTCTCTTAAATATGATGTGATGGATTGGTGTTTGAATACCCATAAAGTGCCATAAATGGGGTCATTTTTGTTGCTGTATGGAAGGAAGTGTTATACCACCATTCAGCAAGAGGCAACCATTTGACCCATTGTGTCTGTTTATCAGATACAAGCAACGAAGATATCCTTCCAAACATTTGTTTACTATCTCAGTTTGCCCATCAGATTGAGGATGATAAGATGAGCTATGAGCTAACTGAGTACCAAGACAAGAAAATAATTCTGTCCAAAAAATTTCTAGTGAATGGGATCTCTGTCACTTACAATAATCTTTGGTTTCCATGTAGCTTTTGAATTGTTTCCATAAATGCACTAGAACTGTACTAGCTTTAAATGGATGTGATAATGCACAAAAGTGTGCATACTTGGTAAGTCTGTCAACTACCACCATGATGACACTCTTTCCCTCAGACTTGGGTAAACCTGTGATAAAATCCATTGAAACCTCCTCCCAACGTTGGCTTGGAATGGATAAAGGTTGTAATAGACCCGGTGTCTTAATTGTTTCAACTTTATTTTGTTGGCAAACCACATTCTGCCACAAACTTTTGAATATCTGATTTAAGGCCATCCCAAAAAAAATCTTTCTTAACCCTGTGGTAAGTTTTTAAAAATCCTGATTGCCCTCCTAAGGGAGAAGTGTGCAATTCCATAAGAATCTTTTGTTTTAGCTGGGAATTCTTACAGAGGTATAAGCGATCTTTGTACCATAACGAATCATTTTCCAGCTAAATGTATCAGACGTATTGGAATCTTGTTGTAATTTTCGAATAAGTGCCCAAACTTCTTCATCATTCTTCCATTCCTCCCCTACTTCGTTATCCAATCTAGTTGGACAATAGAAATGGCACACAACAATGCTTCCACATCCTCATCCTTTCTTGAGAGTGCATCTGCCACCACATTTTGCTTCCCTTTTTTGTAGATGATTTCAAAGTCATAACCCAACATCTTTGTGACCCACTTTTGTTTCTCTTCAGAGGAGAATCTTTGTTCTAAAAAGTATTTAAGGCTATCATGATCCGTTTTTACCTTGAAGTGTCTTCCCATTAGGTAGGGTCACCATTTCTTAAGTGCAAGGAGTATTGCCAACATTTCCTTCTCATAAATAGCTTTGTGTAAAAACTTTCCCTTGATTGGACGACTTTCAAAAGCAATGGGTCTTTCATCTTGCATTAAAACAGCACCAATTCCATTCCTGAAGCATCACATTCCACAGTAAAGGTTTTTGTGAAGTCTGGTGTAGCTAAGATCGGTGCTTGGCACATTGCCTCTTTAAGATGTTCGAAGGCCTTTGTTGCTTCCAGAGTCCATGAAAATGCATCTTTCTTCAATATGTTGTTAGAGGTGCTGCTATTCTCCCATAATTCTTAACAAACTTGCGATAATACCCTGTCAACCCAAGAAATCCTCGCAGATGCTTTATGGATGTGGGATTTTTCCATTCCTTAATGGCTTTAATTTTGCTAGGGTCTACCTTAACTCCTTCATGAGATACAATATGACCCAAATATTCCACCTCCTGGACTCCAAAGAAACATTTGGATCTTTTTGCATATAATTGTTTCTCCTCCAATTGTTGTAGCACCCTGTCAACATGTTCAACATGATCCTTCCGAGACTTGTTGTAGATTATTATATCATCAAAAAATACTAACACAAATTTTCTAAGGAATGGTTTGAAAATTGAATTCATCAAACTTTGAAATGTTGAAGGTGCATTGGTAAGGCCAAAAGGCATGACCAAAAATTCATAATGACCCTCATGAGTTCTAAATGTTGTTTTTCAGACTGTTTTCAATCTTCATTCTGATCTGATGAAATCCTGAATGAAGATCCAACTTGGTGAAGTAAATTGATCCATGCAATTCATCTAGTAATTCATCAATGACAGGAATGGGAAACTTATCTTTAATAGTGAGCTTGTTGAGCACCCTATAATCCAGACACATGCACCACGATCCATCCTTCTTGTGCACCAATACTATTGGAGAAGAGAAAGAACTTTGACTCGGTTGAATTATACCAGCCTCTAGCATTTATGTAACCATACGTTCAATTTCACTCTTTTGGGCATAGGGATATCTGTACGGCATGATGTTTGGAGGAACACTTCCTGGAATTAGATGAATAGCATGATCATGATCACGCATAGGTGGGAGACCTTTCGGAGTCTCAAATACCTTGGAATGATTATCTAGGACTTTTTGGAGATATGGAGAAATAGATGATTCCGATGTGGAAACATCTAGTGAACATAATTGTGCAATTGCACCTCCTTGTTCCTTTTTTAGAAGCTTTGTGATACCATTAGAGCTGATTATCTTTCGTGGTTTCCCTGCAATACCCCTTAATTCAACTTCCTTTCCTTCTGCAGAAAATTTGATGAAAAGTTCTTGAAAATTAAAAGGTATTGTACCCAGGGATTGTAGCCATTGGACTCCTAGTACAACATCAACACCTCCCATTAGAATGGAAAGCATTGGGCTAGTCAGTACATATTCTCCCATGGATAACTTGATATTATGGCACTTTCCAGAGCAATTTA
>APFE030503099.1:67095-90014 GCA_000404065.3 Pinus taeda | reverse complement strand
CCTCATATCGATTTTTGGAATATGGTGAGTCTTCAATCCAACATTAGAGTCTATGGAATCATGATTAACATTTCTTTTGTTCTCATCATGAGTTTTCTTTAGTACCCTTTCACCCTTATTGACCATTTCTTGTAGCAACTTATTCATATTTATCTTCAATTCTTCCATCTTATCATCCATGCCATCAATTTTAGCTTCTACACCTTTCTTTAAACCATCCATCTTAGCTTCTACATCTTTCCTTAAACCATCCATCTTAGATTCTGTTGTTTTTTGTGCAAGTGACACTTGTTGCACTTGTTCTTGTAATTTTGATATATCATATAGCATTTCTTCTTCTTCTTCATGAGTCATGCTAGAGCTTCCAGGCTCCTTACAAGGCGTTTGCATTTTCTTTCCTCGGGGCATCAGTTACCGATAATAGTTCTCTATTATGCCCTTTGAATTCCTTCAAATAAATTTTCAAACCAAGCTTAAGCAAAAATTTAAGAAAATCTACTCACCTTTTTTCACTTTGTAGGAGCTTGATATTGCCTCTGATGTATCTCTGTACTTTCTGATCATCTAGTTCTGAATTTGTGATTTGTATTAGCCCTTTGTGTCCTCTTTCCAATGCCACAAGTCTAACCCGAATTGGTTTCTCCAAGGAAGAGTTATGCGAAATCTCCCATAGTGACTTGATTATAGACTAGTTCAGTAGAGCGAACTTGTACGACGTGCCACGAGTCACTGTTTCGACCTTCGGATCTGAAAAATGCATACAAGAAACTACAGTCTATCCTCTTTCTGCACCTTCTTACAAAAGTTCAATCTGATCCCCAGAGAGAAAGTTATGATGATTTCCCCAGGTCACCTGTTTGGAATGTAATTCAGGAGTCTGCAAAAATACCAACTTCCTCAGATCATATCTCCACAAATATCACTTGAAAAGCTCTGAAATTCGGACCCAAGGTTCAGCGCGATTTCTTCTCAAATGGGTTTTTTTTGCGACTTCTGAAACGTCATAGAAACAAAGTTATAGCGAAAATGCCATGACGACTTGTTTGGAGCAGCAAAACCCTAGAATCCAAAGCTCTGATACCAAATGTTATGAAACCAGCTCAAGGAAAGAGAGAAAAGATAGATCAACGCCTTAGAATTCAGCCTCTTCAAGGGGGCAACCTCCTTTACATTACATAAATGAACAATTCTTCGATAATTCAAATGACAAAACCTCATTTCTATATATAGGAGTCTAAGGAGTCACAATATAAACCAGCCGACCTAACAATAATAATATAAAGCCACAAAAATAACAATAGAGGGATTCTATGGGGCACAGTAATAACAATATGGGGGCAATAGGGGCACAACCATATTAATAAGGGGTATAACTACAATAGTAATGGGGTAATCACTAGTATTATAGGGACCCAACACCAATTCACTTGTATTTTTCTCCCTCTAACTGCTAGGATTGTGGTGGCGTTGGAGGTGTTTTGAAACTTAGTTGCTGACCCATTCAGCCTCCATGCTCTCTACATTTTGGTATCATATCCTTAACATATCGTAACTCTATTAAGAGAAACGTTATGAACTTACAAAATGTCGATGCCTTTAGCCCCTTTATGCTTACCATCTTTTTTGTTTATCCACCATAGGACTATGTGTTATGACAGGCAAATTTACACCACTAGATTGGAGATCTCAGAACCATGTGTATTGTAATTTTTTTATCAGCATGAGCTTACAATATTACAAAATCATGATTGGCCTTTAGTCCTTTTTACTTCTCCCCTTATTGCATTTCCTCTACGGGACCGGGAGTTGTGATTGGTGGCATAGCACTTAGGTGTTAAGCCCTTATAATCTTGTCGATGGCCTATCTCTTAGTGTATTTTATCTCCTCTTTTGGTTTTTCTGAGCTCCATGACCAAGTTCCAATCACATCAGAAGCCCCTACATATTGTAACTTTTTTAAATATCAATTAGGATAGGAGTTACGAGATCTACATCCTCTAATATAGTGACCTCTAAGATACTTTCCACGTGGCATATTTACAACACTAAGTGCTAAGGCCTACTCTATACCCTTGGTCCTTTTGGTCCCCACAACCAAAAACTAGTCACATCAGAGCTCCACACATCAGATTGAAATTTTCCCATAAAATAATTATACAGTAGTTTACAAAAACTCTAACCTATGAAATTATGACCTTCGAGATAACATCATGTTGATATCACCAACTTCATGTGGTGTCTCCTTAGTGGTGACATGTGTCACACAAATTCACCCCATTAGGCCACCTAAAAACGCTAAATATGACTATCATGTGTCCTCTATATTGCCATGTCATGCTGACATCATCTACCTCATCAGCTTCTCAATGCCAATCACCTACTATCATGTGTCCTATTTGAGGAGAGACAAAATTTTCCCTTAGTCCATTGGTTTTGCAATGATTTCCTTTGTAATTATTATTCTCCACAACCCTCAGTGATTTCAAAATAATTCAATTTTTAAGGAGTTACTAGGTTCTGATATACTAAGATTCCATCTTGATTTGATATTCAGCCTTCTGACTACCTACTTTGATATTTCCCTACTCTGATATGCCATCTTAGGTCCCTTTTAAATAAATCACCAAGGTCCCTATGTTCTAACCTCTGATATTCCAAAGTTTTGATATGTTGATGTTTCGATATAACAAGGCCCTGACCTCTCATAAATTCATCCATGTTTCCCCGGTATCAAATTGAAACTTTCTTTAAAAGGAATTTCATTGAGGACACAAAGTTCCAAGGTCCCGAGGTTCTGATCCTTTCGAGGTTACAATATGTTTCCAACTAGTCATTTTGATATTGGGCTCCGATTTTCTAAGCCCCCTTCGATATTCATCATTCCAAGAACATTCCCCCAATGGTTGGCATGTTCCTTCAGAGATAAAACTAGGACCATTCAACACAATTATAAGAGGGTATGGTAGGTGACAACAATGTCCTTCAATGACGTAGAAATGTACTTTTGGTGGTATAGTTTTTAGGGCACTGTGCAATGAGGATAAATATGTTGATGATGCTAGGAGGAATTTAGAATGAAAATGATAACCCTAAAAATCAATAGTAGTACCTAACACCACAAAAGGATTATGATTTTTATGATTGCAAAGAATAAAATACCTAGTCTTTCAATTAGTCTGTCCTCCAATTTTTCTCACTAAATGACCAAAAAAAATGAAATAAAATGAAATTGGGTACATTTTTTTATCAAGTATGATGTCCTAAGACTCCAATCCAAGTGGAATCACTCAAAATACCCTTTTAACATGTGCTAAAAATAACATAAAATCACTGCTCCAAAACTAGAAATTCAAAAACCAATGAGCTAGTTAACCTACCAAATACCTATCTTGATCAACTGAAAATTATATGGGATAAGTTTTTTTATATTTACTTAAAACAATTTAGGAATCTATCCAAGCGGAAACAACTTGAAAGATATTTTTTAAGATGTGCTAAAATTTAGCAGAAACAAAATACTACTTTTCTACAATAGTCTTCCACGAATTCCAAAATTGTGAACTAGTAAATCAATCCAAATAGCTTAATGATGAATATGACTTTTAAATTTTTTTCTAATGATGCATCATCCTTTTGAATATATAAATAACCTGAAAAAAAATTCACTTAAATCATTTAACCAATGCAACCTACAATAAAAGAATCATGAATAGTAAATGCAGAATTAAGAAATGCAAGTGAAAAAGACATTCAAAGAAAATAAAGAAATTGTATAATAGGGCTCTAGGGCTCCTAGGAAGGCTAATCTCAAGGATACTCAGAGTCCTATGAAGGAAACCAACCTTTAGAAACTAAAAAAAGAACCAAAATTCATTATTTGAATCATTCCAAGTAAACCCCTACTCAAAATGAAAGTGGAGCTGCTAAATAAAACGATTTCTCCTCAATAAGACTAAGAAATGCATTCCCCCTAGAGGTAAATTCGATTTTACGTACAAAAATAGATGGGGAAGCATCCTTCTTGAAAGGAGGCATCCCTCAAAAAGTGGATCTAGTTCCCAACAATAGGAATATTCATTTAAAGGCAGGGAACACATCCCCAGATTTTCTCAATTAGTGGAGCTCTAGAATCTGTTAATTATTTCATGATATTTTATTCATTTATAGGTCCATCATGTAGTAGGTATAAAGTCCCTATATTATCTCATTCATAATTTTCTCAAATTTCTCTCAATATTCTGCAAAAATAAATAATATTAGGCACACAACATGCAATTATCTCTAAACCTTCCTAAGAACATATTGAGGCTAAAAAAAATTAAGTGTAGAAGGAGAGATCTAATATAGCCTTTATGTGACTACGAAAGGCTATATGGGCCTTAATTTTTGTTGAATTCGGAATCCCATCATCATATCGGACGATAATTATGTTTGTTGGATATCTGCCAAATGTTAGAGTTTAGAAAAAAAATACAAAAAGCATTTGCAAGTAAAATCTAACAGTATGACTGAACTATCAAAGTACAACATTGGATTTTCCACCCATATGCACTAGTTAGGGTTAGGTTTATGGATTTAGGATCATAGGTTAAGAGGATAAGGAGTTAGAGCTTACAGATTTCATGGATTTTAGGTTACGAGTTAGTGGCTTAAGGTTTAATGGGTTATGAGTTATGAGTGTACGAGTTAAGGGATTATGGCTTGGGGGTGAAGGGGATTGAGAATTCAGTGGTTATGGGTTAATGGATTATGGGTTTTGATAATGGGGCCCCTAATCCCCTTATCACCACTACTAGTTGTTCCCCTACCAATTTCTCTGATTACCTTCCCTCTAGGCTCCTTACCCCATATGACATTAGGTCATAAGTTGCCTTCTCATTCTCTAATGATAGCATTATATATCTTACTAAACAATGCTTTGACCTCCCCATGTCCCATTTAATACAAAACAATATACCCCTCCCACCTTTTGGTCATACCATTCAAGTTGTCCTAATGTTATGAACCCCCAAATTTGGTCCCAATGACCCTAAAACTACACCCTTGTGCCCCATTGGCTAAGTTCTTTGAATTAGTGTTTATGTTTTGTGATAAAGGAGCTCCTAATACCCTTATCACAACTATTGGGGGTTCGCTAATCAACTCTATTTGCATGATATAAAAGTTAAATTGAGAGAAAAAGACAACGAACCTGGAAAATTGGAATTACATGTTGAATAATTAATGGAATGAAAATCTACCATGGAGGCGGGGAAATAAAATGGTGGAGTTAATCCAAAACCATATAGAAATTTAAGAATTACATGTGTAGACCATTTAATTTATTACATATGTTTGACAATAAGGTTGAGTTTGACCTATGTTTTCTCCTCTTAATGTATCATCTAGCCCCATGTATGTTGAGAGAATTAGTGTAATTCTATTTAGAAGAAAGCCATTCCTAAAGAACAAGGTGATATTCTCACCAGATGCAAAAGGAAGATCTAATTTTAATATGACCTTAGTCAAATTTGTATTTAAGGCATGAAAAAGGGGGTCAAAAGGGGATGAACTTAGATATGGATAGCTTGAAGGTTGCACCATTCATGTAGCTAAGGACCACTTGTGTTAAATTTAAATAGACTCGGAGCAAGCTAAGGGAATTTGAATTTTGATTTGAACATGTGGTGGAGAGAACCTCTGAGAGAGATTGTACACTTGTATGGGATTGTCACCCATACATTTGGTAAGAGAATGGACTCAAGGATGATGATAGCTAAAGGGACATCCTTATATTCTCTTTTATATTTTCAATGGACATAAATTATGTTTGGGTCTTGCATGGACATGAACCTTACTTTATTCCAATGAACTTATATGAATTTGTGGACATTAGAAGACCATATTGTTTCCATTTGAAAGAAAAATATGTGGAGGATATTTAAAGGAAATGGGTCTTTCTATAAAATGTAGATGAGATTTGGGGACCTTGTGGCTCTTTTCCTTGCACCCTAGTAGTGTTTGGAGGTAGTATTTGGAAGGGCTAGTAGATAAAACCTAATATGACCAAGAATATTAGTGTTAGAGCACCTATGTTTTGGGAGAAAGGATTAGGGGTTCTAGGAGTTGAAGATTTAGTGGTTTAGGAGTCAGGGGTTAAGAGTAAAGGGTAGAGGGTTAGGGCTTAGCGGGTTTAGGGTTATAGGCTAAAGGGTGACAGGGTTTAGGTGTAGGGGGTTTAGGGGATAGAATTTAATGACTCAGTTGTTAAGGGCTTTAGGAATTGAGGGTTAAGCACTAAGGGATTAAGTGTCATAGGATTTAGGAATTTTCTTAAGGGTTATCAGACTTAGGTGTTAGTGGGTTAAGTGGTTTAGAGTCAAGTTTTAAGAGGATAAGGGGTTAGGGCTTAAGGGGTTTATGGATTCTAAGTTAGGGGTTAGGAGTTAATGGATTAGTGGCTTATGGTTTACAGGATCAAGGGGTTAACGAGTTATGAGTTATGAGTGTGGGGGTTAAGGTATTATGACATTGGGGTTAAGGGGATAGGGAATTTAGTGACTATGGGTTATGGGCTCATGCATTGTGAAAGTAGGGCCCTTAATCCCCTTATCACAACTATTGGGGTTTCCCATACTAATTTCTCTTATTGCCTTCCCTCGAAGCCCCCTCTCCCCTATGCCATGAGGTCCTAAGGCCCCTTCTCATTGTCAAATGATAGGACTATAGCTCTCAATAAATCATTCTCAAGCCTCTCACTTATACCCATCCATGTTAACCTTATGTCCCCTTGCCCCGTTTAACACACCAAAAGATCCCCCTTTCACAAAATTCATGAGAATTGAACATTTGTAAGCAGTCATTTAACAATCACCTATAAAAGTTTAATTCTAATGACTGGGGGGTTGTCCAAAAATTCCTTCAAAAGTTATGTTTTCATGACTTTTAATGATCTGGATCTTGGGGGGAGGCCCCCAAGATCTAAAAAATTGAAATGGATCTGGGGGTAGAGACCCCCAAGATCTGAAAACTTGAATTGCCAAAAGAAAAAGAGGAGAATGCGCAATAAACAAAACCACAAAGAAACTTTTTATTAAAACCGATAATAACTGTAAAGGCTAGATTGTGGTGGAAAAACTATCCTTTTACAAAATGTGACTTGTTACCTATAGTATTTTTCCAGTTACAATACCATGGGTCAATTCCATGGGTGATTGAATACCATGGGTGGGTGTCATAATACCACAGGTCAATTCCATTGGTTTATGTCACAATACCATGAGAAATTACCATGGGTGAATGAATACCATGGATGGATGTCACTTAAAATACCATGGGTGGATGCCACTTACAATACCATGGGTAAATTCCATGGGTCAATAAATTATGGGTGGAAGAGTACCATGGGTTGATGCCATTTTCCATTAGGATCGTTCCTCCCTCTTTAAGAAGCAATGGTTCCCATTGCGTAAAGTTCCATCTTGTGAAACCTTTGTTGAATATGAAGAGCCACTGAAGATAAGGGTTTTGTGTGGTTAACCCAAAACCATGATAAACAAAGATCTGAGGATAGAAATACCTTGTGATGCTTGTGACCAACTGTGATTTTGACAGTGTGCGGCCTAGCAAATGGACTTTGATAAAGTGTGGGTTTGTGGATGACCCAAAACCATGACGAACGAAGATCCGAGGATAGAGATACCCTGTAATTCTTGTGACCAACTGTGATACTAACAGTGTGCGGCCTAGCAAATGGACTTCAATGAAGTGTGGGTTTGTGGATGACCCATAACTGTGATGTTGGTTGCTGCTAAAGTAGCAGGTGCCTACATAGCCTAGGGTGGGAGGGCACGTCTCCAAATAACCCAAGCCGAATGCTGCTATGCTAAAATTGTTGAATGTGAAGCAAGTGCTTACTAAAGTGGGGTGGGAGGGCACGTCTTCAATGGAACCTGCTCTGAATGTTTCTCCATAATTAAAATGGACATAACTCAGCCAATATAACTCAGAATATTTATTATAACCTATTTTTAGAAGCATAAGGATCATTTTGCATCTTCCCATGTGTTGGAAATCCTTATCTGGACACCCTAGAATCTTTGGTTCGCGCTGCAATGTTTTCTGCCATCACAAAAGTTTTGAAAAAATAGTTGATTCTAAATGAGCGATATCTCCCATATCTGAACTCCGATTAGACCCATTTTTTTTTTAAATTGGGTGATTTTTCAAGAGGAGCTCAGATCTAGAATCATTTTTTTTAAATTATGCACAAAAACTTCAAAAAATGACAAAAGAGTTTCCGTCAACCAGTTGTCGTCAACAAAAATATATATATAAAATAAATAAAATAAAAAAATTCTACGACATAGCTAATTTTAAATCAGCAATATCTCCCTCATCTGGATTCTGATTCGGCCGATTTTTTTTTTTGAATTTTGGTATTTTTTCACAAGGAATCCAGATCTGATATTTATTTTTGTAAATTTTGTACCAATTTTTTCATATCTGATCTGCAAATTCACCGCCCAAAAAAACAATTCCTGCAAAAAAATGAAAAAAGAAAAATTCTTCTTGCTTGGCCCAAGAAAGTGCTTTGTGGAGATCACAGCGCATGCCTAAATTTTGTTGAATATTTCTGCAAAAAAAATTGAGACTGAAATATGCATGAAACCCTCATTCCCATGGAATCGTAACATGCTCTGATACCACTGATCCGGATCTTGGGGGGAGGCCCCCAAGATCTAAAAAATTGAAATGGATCTGGAGGTAGAGACCCCCAAGATTTGAAAACTTGAATTGCTAGAAGAAAAAGAGGTGAATTCCCAATAAAAAAAACCACAAAGGAACTTTTTATTAAAACCAATAATAACTATAAAGGCTAGATTGTGGCAAACAAACTGTCCTTTTACAAAATATGACTTGTTACTTATAGTATTTTTCCAGTTACAATACCACGGGTCAATTCCATGGGTGAATGAATACCATGGGTGGATGTCACAATACCATGAGAAATTACCATGGGTGAATGAATACCATGGGTGGGTGTCACTTACAATACCATGGGTGGATTCCACTTACAATATCATGGGTAAATTCCATGGGTTGATAAATAATATGGGTGGAAGAGTACCATGGGTTGATGTCATTTTCCATTCGGATCATTTAAGGGTGGTACAAGGATACTAATTCAGGGGTTATGGTTTAAGTGGTTAGTTTATTAGGTTTTAAGGGGTCAAGGGTTCATGGGTTATGGGTTATTAGTGTAAGGGTTAAGGGATTATGGCTTGGGTGTTAAAGGTATAGGAAATTTAGTGGTTATGGATTAAGGTCTTATGGTCTATGATAATGGGTCCTCTAATCTCCTTATCATAATTATTGTGGGTTCCCCTATTAATTTATCTCGTTTCCTTCCCCCAATCCCCCCTAGACCCTATGTTATGAGGGCCTAAGGACCCTTATGATTCTCTAATGCTAGGATTATAGATATAAGTAAACCATGCTTGAACTTCTCACTTCTACCCATCCATGTTATACCCTTATGTACCCTTATCCCATGTAATATATGAAAAGACACCCCTCTCCCACAATTCATGAGAATTGAACATTTAGAGGTGGTCATTTGACAACCACCTCTAAAATTTTAATTCTAATGACTTTTGGCAGGGTTGTCCAAAAATTACATTGTTGTGACTTTTAAAAGTCACAAGAATTGAACTTTTGGGCGTGGTTTTGGACACCACCCCACACAAAATGCCATGAGAATTGAAATTTTACAGGTTTTTGTTAAATGGTAACCTCGAAATGTTCAATTCTCATAAATTTTTTGGGGGGGTTTCAAAACCCTCCTCCAAAATTTAAATTCTCATGAATTTTAGGGGGGTTATCAAAAAACCACAATGAAAAATACTTTTACAGGTGCTTGTTAGAAACCCCCTGCCATGAAAAAAAAGTTCAATTTTAAAGAATTTCACTCGGTGGGGCTTAAAAAATTGCATGAAAAATATATTTAGGGGGAATTCACTTTAACCCCACCCCACCCCAACCCCCCCAAAGTTCAATTCATGAATTTCTCGAGAGGGGAGGGGTTCAAAAAGCCAAATGAAAGATATATTTAAGGGAAATAATTTTAAAACCCCTTCCAAAATTCATGAGAAAACACTTTTAGAGGCAATTGTTATAAAACCCCCCAAAAAAGTTCAAATTTTCACGACTTTTAGGGTAATTTTCAAAAAATGCCCATAAGCCTCCATAAGCCAAACCTCCATAAGCCAAACCACCCCTAAATGCCTTTTTGGTAGTACTGTAAGTTCCACTAAATGTCAAGTGCCAAGTATTAGTGAATTATAAGTGCCAAATCTTCCTTTGTTACTTCTCTTCTGCTTTCTAATAATTAAACTCAAATAACTTTAATATTAAACCAAGCCAACACATGCCAAATCATACCAAGGTATCTCAATGCATGTTAGGCATCCTAAGACCTACCAAGTTCCAAAACATGGCAAGTTCCAATGTGTGTCAAGGAGTGTTATGTAAGCTATGGAGTGGCAAGGCATGTCAAAGAGTGATAACGAGTGCTAAAGAGTGCCAATTCATACCAAGGAGTGTTAGTGAGTATTAGGGAAACACAAGGGAAGGCTAGGTAAAAATGCACAGAAATGAATGAATATAAGGGTGTTCAAAGGAGTTTCAATGAGTGCTAGGCATGCCAAGGAGGGAGTGACAAGGTATTCTAGGTAGTGGTAAGGTATTCTTGGGAATATCAGGGCATGTCAATAAGTTCCAAAGTGTGCTAGTAAGTTCTAGGGTGTGCTAACATGTGCCAAATAATGCCAAGACATGCGAAGACAAACCAAGTGCTAAGACATTCCAGGATATGCAGGGTGCCAGGGTGTGCCAACATGTTTCAAGGAGTGTCAAGGAAGAAAAAGGGAGAACCAAGCTAAAATGAAATGAAATGAACATATAAGAGGTTTAATAAGTTTACTTTTCCTTTTTTCAAAAGGGCATGCTATGCACACTAACAATAGGTTCTAATACATGTTAATTTCCAATGCATGCCAAGTGCTAGTGTATGTAATGCATGCCAAGGTATCCCAAGGCATGCTACGGAATATAAGGAATTCAAATACATGATAGGGGAGCACTATGTTGTGCTAGGGAATGCCAATATGTGCTTGGAAATCATAGTCATGGAAAGATGTTTTAGGTACAAAGATGTTCTAAGACATGCGAGGTGCGAAGGAGTGTTATTTTATTCCAAAGCATGTTAAGGTGTGCTAGAAGTGTTGAGGAGTGCTAGGTCTCTCTCATTAACAGAATTGATCGATATTGATTATGTATTAAATAATATGGTCCCTAGACACACTAGTGGAACTTCATCTAAAGGGAATTTACTAGGTATCGAACCTAAAATAGATGAACCATGTGTTGACCCATAGGAAAAATATATTCGCATTACTTGAGGGAAATTTTACGCATTGATTACTTCTTAACAAATTGATTGACTCTAAACACTATGGTCTTAGACACATAATGAAAAAAACTCCATAAAAAGCGTCATAAATCATTATATTTTGACAAAAAAATATAGCAACAATCACAATTTCATTAAAAAATCATTGGAATGATCAATGATGATGAACATTTTTTACTATCACTAAAAGTAACCAAAAGGTGCGTTGGTGAGGGCTAATAAAATATCATTACTAGAAGAGTAACCAAATAGAGAATTAGTGATGGGGGTTTAACAACCCTCACCAAAAGTGTCATTAAAAATGGCTTTGATGACAAACTTTGAAGGATCGTCACTATATGCACTTACAACAATGCTTTTTAAGGACCATCACCATATGCAAAATTTCTAACAAACCTTAAAGGTCTATTAGATGCATGACCCTCACCAATGACATCTTTTATTGTAGTGTTTAGAGGAATATGACTTCATAATTGGAGATGAAGGATCTAAATTTGATGCATTACTTCCTTGGTCAAGGGAATTATACCATTGATATCCTTTAGATGATGGACTGCAAGATTTATGCCTAGAGATGAGAGGCCTCTCAGAGTAGTATGCCTTTCTATGAATGCACCATGCAAGAAAAATAATATTATTCATTTAATAAGAGGAATTAGTAGTAGAGAGAGCAATGAGGATTGACACGGTAGGATCTGTTTTAGTGTCCAAGGGAGAATCTAATCAGGGTGATTAGAAAGAAGTTGTGGTGATGGCTCCAGTAAAGGTAGCCATTAGTTTATGGTTGATATAAGGCATGTGACACACCATGTTTTGAGGTATCGGCATGGTATAGTTCAATATGGATGGAGATATGTCTCAAATGATGAAGTACAACTACTAAGATTGAGTTGGAAGCACAAAAGGCTAAAAGATAAAATTACGTTATTGCTTTATTTTGGGCTCTATATGTAGAAAACATTCATCACACCTAGCATTATATAGACTAAGTATATTACAAATCGTTTGGAAATTTATGAAGAGGTGTGGCTTTTGAAGATGCTCGAAATATTGATTGACCAAGTGTTGGAATTGACCATCATATTTTGTGATATTCAAAGTTTCATAGTAGTTCAAAGAAAACTAAGATCAAGTACCACTACATTCACGATATTGTATAGAAAGGAGTGGTGAGGCTCTAGTTTATCTCCACTTCTAAGCATATGGTTGACATTCTCATAAATCCTCTACCTTGGATGAAGTTTTTATACTTCAAAGACAAGCTTGGACTATTGGAGAACTCCTATATTAGTGAGATAGAGCATTAATATGACATCAATAGGGGCATGGTTCAAACCGTTGGTAAAAAAAGGAGCTTGACCCATATTGTTGATGGGTGTACAATACAGGTATGTATTAGACTCTTTGTGATAATAGGATCATGACTCGGACTATTGGTGAGATAGCATGAGTGATGGCCATTCTTAAAAGGAATGGTATATGAGGCCTAGACACTCATCAACTTGGTGTCTCTTCAACATCATGGCCTAAAGAAAGGCATCTATATTTGGTACATGGGTTTCCCTAGGGTTTTACCATGTGGCGTGACAACTCTAAATTATTTAGAGTACCATGAGGTGATGCACCCACTAGAGTATGATAACTAATTAAGTAACATCATTTAGGAGATATAACCTAGGTTTTGGTATATATTCATGATGACTTTAGTGATGATATTGCATCATGGATATGGATTCTCCTATTGTCATGTACTTTGACTGGAATTAGGGAGGTTATGCTTGTGTCAAGTACATTTACTGGGATTATGAAGAAGGGATGACATATTTGAAAGAATCATGGATAGGAATTCTTCTTGTGTCATGTACATTGATCAGAATTAGGGATGATATCCCTATATCAAGTACATTGACAAAAATTAAGAAGAATGGTTGGTGGATATAAATTCTCCCTGTGTCAAGTATTGTGACTAGAATTAGGGAGAATAGACTGATAGAGGATACTCAAAAGAGTGGATGCCTTTCAGGTTTTTTTTCTAGTCACTCTAAGAGGGTGAGTGCATTTTCATCATCATGTTTAATTACACATTGAGTGGGCCCATATAGCATCATGGCCTAGAATGAGGTATGTGGAGTGAGAATGTGGATTGCCTTTAGGGTTTGACCATGTTGATGGAAACCGTGTGGTCTAAGGATGTGTCCTTTAGGGTTTGGCCATGGTAATGGAAACCCTATGGTGTGAGAAATGTGGATGTCTTCTAGAGTTTGTCCAACCCTGTGAGTTTGGAACATGGATGTTCCCTAAGGCTTGATCATGCTGATGGAAAACCTATACTAGTCCATATAACATGAGGTTGTAATATTCCCAATTTTGTGAGTGCAAATAAATTGCTAAGGGGCACGCACACTTTTGGTAAAAAGGGGGGAAATATTGTTTTTATTAGTAAGTGCAGTGAAATAATATTTTATTGGATAATGTAGGAGAAATCATATTTTATTAAAGAATGGTGGAAAAATATTATTTTATTGGCAAGGGGGGAACTATTATTTTATTGAAATGGCAACAAAAGTCACTAAGTGCAAAATGGCCCCCGCCAATAATATAACATTAAAAAGGACTCTAGAAGGATGGAGATAAAATATAAAAGGAGGATGGAATCATTTTTTTGATCATATTTTGACTATTACACTACACATTTTATCTTATCTTGGAGATATTTATCACAAGAAGATAAGTGTTGTTTAGCACAGGATTTCCAAGAAGAATTTCCACCCTCATTTTAGAGAACTTCGAGTGTCTCCCTAGTGAGGAAATTGGAGTGTTTATTTTGAGTAATCATAGAGCTTCATTGTAGGATTCTTACCCTAGTTCTACACATTTCCTTGGTTCAAGGGAAGCTTGAATTGTTCATCTGGGGATTAGCTACAATATGATAGAAGACTAGCCAATTTGAAAAGGATTTTCCTATCTTATGCCTGAGATTTTGTGGTGCAATTGGAGGGTTGCAGTGTATGGATATTGAGGACTGAATTTATCTTGATTTTGGTAGTAAGTAGAGGTTATTGTAGGAGCCTGCATAGGTATAGGGAGAAACATATTGGGAGGCTAAAGAGCCAGTGGTTTTGACATTTTTTGAGGGATATTTTTAGTGGATAGTGGATTTTTTAATGGAGGAGGTTGTGGATTGTTCCAATAGATAATTCCTTCAACAAAACATAGCAATAGTTAGTTGGGTAACTTTACCATTTCGTGGGTTTCCTCTTAGCTTGGAGTGGAGCCAAACCCTTTCTAGGTTTTTGTGGATATTTGGAGGAGATGCCAAAGTTAAATTTTCAAAGTTTGTGGAGTAGTACACAAGGCATAATTCCAATAGGGCATATAGCTAGCCAATGAGCTACTTGAACACTTTTGGAGGGTGTCTTCATCATCTAAATTCAACCCAAACTATTTATGGGTTTTTTTGGATTTGGTGAGAGTCTGGGGCTAAAGGTTTAGAGCATTATGAGGAGTATTCATCCATGAGATTAATTTTCTAGCTAGCATCCAAAAGAAAATTATTTATGGGTAGTGCGTAGATCACTCCTGGGACACTTCCACACTTGAGTTAGGGATAATTTTCATGGTTTTTCTTAGCTTGAATATTAAGCCTAGGTACTATCATTTCAACCCATTTTATGTACTCTTTCCCAAAAATTTAATAAAATGGCTTAGTTTATACTATTGGATTCATTATGTGTTTTAATTTTTGTTTATGGCTTGATTCATTTTTTTGTTCCTAGTCCATTGCTTAGTATTTTTTTTTAATTTCCATTTGGGAATCATACATTCGTATCAAAGCATGTTCATGGCTAGCTATGGAAACAGAAGCAAGTGATGTCACCTAGATATGGAGGGATAGTATTTCATATAGGTAGAGGTCGTGGCAAGAGAGGTCATGGAAGAGGAGAGAATTTTGACCACTCTTTAGACCCTAAGATTGAGCATGCTATGGCGAGTGAAGCTTCAGATGGAGAACACATGGAGAACTAGGGGAATAATAAGAAGCCTAGATAGGGTGGTCAAGGATAGTTTCTAGAGTATTTCTTGAGAGAGAACCAATAGTTGATGAGGTGGAACCAATAGGGTCTAGAGATGATGCAACAAATGATGGGGATTAAAATACAGAACCAGTTCGGTTAACTCAACAAAGGGTAAGGTGGTTATCAGATTGAAGAAGGAATCCATGCACATGCATGCACATTAAAGTACAATAACACCCATACATATGGTCAGACTAGTCATCCTACCATGCCCCATTTTCTGGATGAACCTGGGAGTAAGAGAGAGCCAGACACATTTACGAATTAGATGAGGTCTTTGAAAAATGGGATTGATAAGTATGATGCATTGGTTAAGAGTGGGATCATAATATTAATGCACCAATGGAAAGGCCCACTACATGGAGTTGATTCTTGACATCAAGCTTGACAAGGAGATTGAGCATGATGGAAATAACCCTAGTAGTTGTGAAGAGTAAATAAATTGGCCTAGTGTGATTCCAGGGTCACCACTAGTGGAGATCACCTTGATGGCATGCATTTATATAGTGGTAGAGAGAGTAGATCACACACCTATAGGGCCATCCATTAACAAGTATGAATAGAGGCATCCTGAGCCATGAATGAGTTCCCAGATGGCAGATACCTACAATAGCATGGATATCATGTAGAGGGACATGATGTATATGAGGATGTTTCACATGATGGGTTGTTTATGGAGGATTAGTTGGAGGCTCATGTTTGAACCCATGATGCAAGAGGAAGTGTACCCATCCTTTCACCAAGCTATTGATGAGGGACAGGAAGAGAGAACACGTTGGGACTTCAACATAACTTATTACAGAGGCACGCTAATAGGGGCTTCAACATTATTATCCCACCTCTATGCACTAGATAGAGAGAGGTAGAATTACCTAGATAGAACATATGGGATGACCAGGCCAGTACGATTAAGCAACATGGGTTGATTATGTCACAACATCATCTTGTAGGCCTTTTTCCATACAAAGGATATTGTGTATTTGATCCCTTCTTTGGGATAGGATGGTGAGATGTTTTGGGTTAGTACTAGGTGGAGAGTCGCAGGTGTCTAAGTATATGCATAGCTGGGGGCATAGTTTAACAAGAGCCATGCGTTAGTAAAGGAGTTGAAGGTCCAAACTATTGTTGGGATCTAGGTGGGATTCCTCGTTACATCATGGATTTTGTTATTGATGGGGTTAATAGTGTGATGGATCTAGTGATTTAGCCACACACGCTCTTCGACTTCCATCAAAGTCCTGAGTAGTGCTAGTGACCGATTGGATTAATAGGGGAGAAAAGAGACTTTGTGAGATGTCTTGGCATGTTGATTGTGCATGGGATCATAAGATTAACAACATACCTTAGCAAGATCTTGTAGGGGTAGGTGGCATCGAAAAGTCACTAAATTGGGCATTGTATGGATATAGTTCTCTCTCATTGATCTATTAGGCGTAAGAGCTACCAAGGATTGATATAGTAGTGTTATTACCATTAGTGTATGAGGAGTTAGGCCACTTAGTTTTGCCAAGGCAGATCAAGAGATAAATATCACATCATGGTGGATACACTAGCAAAGTGGTGGATTCATTGGAAAATGTGGGATACTAGATGACACATGGTGGTATGGCAGTGGGTGTTAGTGTCCCATCGTGCACATAGTTGTGACACAGATTTTAGTATTATGTAGAGGGGTGGGGGTACATGTCGGTGTGCAACAGTGTATGAGGTTATGCAGCAAGTTGTTGGGGCATTGCCTCCAAAGAGATCACCCAATGGGGATGTCAGGAACACCATTAGGTTTGTATTTCCTAGGATTAATGAGGTCATGACTGAGTATCTCTTATTCATACCCCTTGGGACTTACACACCTATTTCTCTTTAGTGTTAGTTATAATCATAGAGGATTTGCTTATTTTCCCTTGACACTCTAAGCACAAGCACTAGGACACGGGAGGCTCACCAAAGACAAGTTGATGGGACTCAAAGCACTAGGAGAGAGACTTCCCAGTTATGGCATATGGTCATGGTGCGAGTGGGTAGATGCAAGCTTGGGGTTGGCCCGATCTGCTACATAGGTAGCAGACACTCCACCCTTGACCCCACACTTGGGGAGATGTATGACATATTTTGGGTAGTTCATTATGAGGTGTTTTAGGAGAATATACAATAGGTGGTGAACTCTTATTATAGAAATATGTTTAGTCTCTAGAAAGTATTGGATGCCCCATCAAGAGACAAGACAACAGATCTTATTGTGTGGTATGGCATGTGAAGAGTATTTTTGCATGCACCAAACTAATTCATGATATATGGAGTCTATATCTTGATTACATGTAGGTATTAGAGACATGGCATGGGTGGATTAAAATAGTTATCAAGACTATGCTGCAATTAATTTGGATTTAATATTTAGGGATTTAGTCGGTTGATAGACCACTCTATCTCATGATGAGTTGAATCATCATAAAGGATGATCTAGTTCACTCTTGGTTTGACACGTCAGGGTTCATGGAGGCCTTCATCATATGGCAGGGGAGGTTTTCCTTGTTGTAGCTCAATTTTAGGGTTAGATTTGGATGGGTAGGGTTTGGCATCATGGAGATTCCTAGGTAGGATGTATTTGGGCCTTTACAAATGTTTCATCATCAGGTTCCAAGAGAGGATGAAAAATATGTCCACGATGGGAAAGTTAGTCTTAGTGAAATGGTACAACATTAGCATGGTGACACCATTTTGAGACTAGAAAGGGATATTGGCATCACATGAATTGGAAATTCAACTACCCTTAGCGATGAACTAGTTTCTACAGAGGGGAGATCATTCAAATATTCCATTAGGTTTTAGTGATTCACTGATCACATGGGGAATTCACCAATATGATAAGGTGTTTCACAGGAGGAGATTAGTGGGATCACATGCAAGTGAGGATTCAATTCATAGGGGTTATAATATATCTTTAGTATTTTAATGTTGAAGTGGATGAGATTGATTACTCAATCGGGAAGCTTATCGAGGAGTTGATCATGAATTTACATTACCAAGGTGTTTTGCATATTGGTGATATGCTCAGGAATTTTGGCGACTCTATCTTATTGGTTGGTGAGTGGACTGAATGGGGCTTCACATGGATCAGGATGATTTGGGACCCTGGTTTCATGGGATTTGTTCATGTGATGGTGGTGTAGACATGAGGAGTAGTTTAGTGGCACATTTGGGACCCTAACATTAGCTAGGTCAGTTTCTGGAGTATAAAAATATGGTAATATTACTTGAAGACAAGTAATTTTTTGTGGGGAGGATTGTAATATTCCCAATTTTGTGAGTTCAAAATAAAATCGCTAAGGGCTTTGCATAATTTTGGTAAAAAAGGTGAAAATATTATTTTTATTAGAAAGTGCAACAAAATAATATTTTATCGGAGAATGGAAGAAAAATAGTATTTTATTGGAGAATGTCATCAAAATAATATTTTATTAAAGAATAGTAGCAAAACATTATTTTACTAGAAAAGGGAGGAAAATGATTATTTTGTTAAAATGGCAACAAAAGTCACTAATTGGAAAATGTCCCACACCAATAAAATAATGTTAAAAAGTAGTCTAGAATGATGGAAATAAAATATAAAATGAGGATGGACTCATTTTTTTATCATCTTTTGAATATTTCACTACACCTTTCATCTTCTCCTAGAGTTGTTTAGCATGAGAAGAGAAGTGTTGCTTAGCACATGAGTTCCAAGTGAAATTTCCACCCTCATTTCAGAGAACTTTGAGTGTCTCCCTAGTGACGAAATAGGAGTGTCCATTCTAAGCACACACAAAGCTTCATTACAGGAGTCTTACCCCAATTCTACATATTTCTTAGGAACATAGGCAACTCAAATTGTTCATCCAAAGATCAACTACAACAGATAGAATATTAGCCAATTTGCAAAGGATTTTCCTATCTTATGTCAAATATTTTGTGCTTCATTTTCATGGTTGAAGTGTAGGGATATTGAGGGCTGAATTTATCTTGATTTTGGTAGTGCGCAGATGTTATTGGTAGAACCTACGCAGCTATAGGGAGAAATATATGGGGAGGCTAGAGATCTAGTGGTTTTGAAATTTTTGGAGGGATATTTTTAGTGGAGATTGGATTCTTCAGTGAAGGAGCTTGTGGATTATTCTAGCAAATAATTCCTCAACAAATTGTAACAACAACTAGCTCGGGAACTCACACCAATTTGTGGGATTCCTCTTAGCTTGGAGTGGAGCCAAACCCTTTCTGGGTTTTTGTGGATATTTTGAGGAGAGGTCAAATTTATAGTTTCATAATTTTTTGAGTGGTACATAAGGAATAATTCTAGGAGGGCATATAGTCTGCTAGAGAACCACTTGTACACTTTTGGAGTGATTCTTCATCATATAGATTCAGCGCAAACCATTTACGAGTTTT
The DNA here is from genome assembly GCA_000404065.3 of Pinus taeda. Lineage (NCBI taxonomy): Eukaryota > Viridiplantae > Streptophyta > Pinopsida > Pinales > Pinaceae > Pinus > Pinus taeda. The sequence goes on along the minus strand of APFE030503099.1, from coordinate 70,067 downwards.
TATGGGTTTGGTGAGAGGAGTTTGAGGCTAGAGTTTTCAAGCATTCTAATGAGTATTCATCCCTAGGATCATCGTTCCAGTCAGCAACTAGAAGAGAATTATTTCTAGGTAGTCTACAAATTTCTCCAGGGACACTTCCACACTTGGGTTTGGGATACCTTTTTTGGGTTTTGCTCAACTTTCATAGCAAGCCCAGGTTCTATCATTTCAACTCATTATATGTACCCTTTCCTAGAAATTTAATAAAATGGATCAGTTTATATTTTTGGATTTATTGTGTTGATTCATTTTGTTGTTCTTAGTCAATTTCTTAGTATTTGTTCTTAATTTCCATTTAGGAATATTATAGAGGTTTAGGCACTAACCAGATCATGGTGACTAGTTGGTGTACCACAGGTTAGGTGTGTTAGCCTAGATGATGGTACTTAATACGTATTGATGATGTCCCATAGGTTAGGTGAACTAACATGGATGATGGTACTTACTACCATAGGTTAGGTTTGATAATATATATTATGGTGTTGAGTGGATGTTATGATTGTTATAGGTCAAATATGTTGAAGTGGATGATTATGATGTTGATACTATGAATTATGAAACCTTATTCTTAATTAAAATTTTCTAAAAAGTGATACATATAAGGAAGTCAAGGTGAATAGATCCCTAGATAAGAGGGGGTATTTATTTTTGGGTAGTTGTGGGAGGTATTCCCAAGCTACACAAGTTAAAATCAAAAGAAAGAAAAAATTAATTTAATTTAAGTTAAAATTAAAATAAACAAAATTGAAGTTAATTTCAAATTTAATTCACGAAGAGACGTGTCTATTTTGGGACATCTAATATCACTATAAAAGGACACTCGATAAAATTATAACATACACATCACTCACATATTATTTTCTCTCTCTCACGGGTGGAAGCAAATCTAAGGAAGAGGCCAAAGTTTCCAAGAATTTGAAATCTTTATGTAATTACTTGATGATGTTCATATATCATTGGAAGCAATTACCAGATGCAAAAATATGTGCTTGTCTACTAAGCACTACAAAAATCAACAAGGGGGTTCCTATCAATGTATATAGATTAACCTAGATTTGTTCTTATGTTAACCAACTAGTATATTTCCTAATTATTGCATCTTTGAGCTACAAAGATATATGATATGGTTGACCATGTTAGAAATATATTTGTGATTGATATATCTGACCATGTTTGATTGATATGGTAAATCATTTGATTGATATGTTGGACCATGTTTAGAAAATACATAATATTGTTGACCATGTTTGAAAACTAAAACTCAAACAAAATAAATTTTAAATTTGGTTGAAAAGATAACAATAATAAGTATCTATAAATATCTCCAATAGTGTTTGTACCATTAAATGAAAATAAAATTTAGTTATGTTGTGGAAGAGATATTACTAACAAAAATAACTAATAATCCATCAAATCATCACATCACCCTAAACATCAATTTCTTGCAACATTGAAAACTAGATCTTAACCAAAAGCATTTTTATATAATAGTAGTAATTATCTATAGTGAAATGGGTGCACTATTGAATAAAAGCAAGATTAATTCAAGGTACTCATGAGATATAATTAATAATATAAATAATTATAATTCCTTAAAGCACCATATCATGGTTAGGATCTTTTAACATTCAAAAGTAAAACTCACAAAAGTTATTTGAAATTTTATTCAAAATTATAACAAAAATAATAATTTTCTCTAGAAATGGGTGCATATTGTTATCTCTAGAAATGGCAACACTATTGAAATGCTATGATATTTTAATCACATAAAAAGATGATATTTTATTTTCAAGTGTTTTAGGATCTAGTTTCAACACCATATCATTAAGTAACTTTCAATTGAATACATGCACATGCCATTTGATGTTTTGAAGAAAATGTAGGTTAAGAATCAAGATATGTATATGCCTATTGTGAATTCAATTACCACTACCACCATCAATATTGCTCAAAATAAGTATTTATATCCTTGTAAGGAATATTAATATAAATAAGCAATGACACAAGAGATAAGGCCTTGTCCATATTCACTGAGAAAGTAAACTTCAAAGGATCACTCTTTTAAAACTCCCACCCCTTGTGAAATCTTGTAGATTCCTTGTTACACAAAAATTCAAGGTCCATGGCCTCCTTAAAAAAAATCCCACCAGTGCACATATTGAGTAGCCATAACATATCCCATGAGACTCCTACAAATATAAAGGACTTAACTAAAGTGATTTCATCTAGATGAGAAACATAGCAAAGGTTATTCTAAATTCATTTGAAACACTTTCACTTTGATGTAGTTGATACCTATCCAAGATGTACATAGTAAATCTAAAAATGGGTGATATTCATTACCAAATCAAAAGGAACTTACATAAATCAATTTAGTATATAGTTATTCAATATAAACATAATGATTCATTATATACAATGATTCAATAGAAATAGAAAGATTCCATATATAAGATCAAATATAAATACAAATTTTATATATATATATATATATATAGTATATTATATATATTATATATAATGACTCCATATATATTGTGACTGAATTATTTATAAATTTTTGAATGCTATGAGAAACTACACAAAAAGGCTCCATCATTTCACTGAAAACACCTCATAGAAATAGATATAGTTGTCATGCAAGTAAAGCACAAATTTTAGGATACTTAGAAACCTATAAATTAGTTAGGTATAGGTTTGTATAATGTGTTTCTAGGTAAAAATGTGATTCCGAGTGTCTTCCTTTATTATGCATTAGTTGCATTGTAATTAGACAGTCATGATATCTTCTAGACATATAGTGATTTGACAACTCATATTCTCCTTGATACTAATTTCTATTTATATGTGGATTAACACCCAATACATCCATGATCTCTATTTAAAGAGCCTACAACATCTGTAACATCCCTCCCTTAATAATAAATAATAAA
>APFE030503099.1:45676-56947 GCA_000404065.3 Pinus taeda | reverse complement strand
AAAAATAACAATAGTAATAACCAAAATAACAAATAATAATAAAAATAAAAAATAGTAATAACCAAAATAACAAATAATAACAAAAATAAAAAAAATAGTAATAACCATAATAAAAGAAGGAAATTATCCAAAAAGAAGAAAATAAGGCTAAAAAAATCAAAGGAAAGTAAAGAAAAAGCAGCATGTAGACACATGGAGGGGTGCATGTGGTTCCCCTTCTGATATGTTGTTCTATTTAATGAACGGTGAGGAAGATGGGAGGGGTTCGATCATTTGGATGTTCGATCTTTCATTCTCTTGGGTTCATGGTGTACTAAGACAAAGGAATACTGGCAGTAGTCGTTGATTGAGGGCTCGGGGGTGGCCAGTTGTAGCAGAATCCTGCACAATTGAGCCTACGGTTGGGAGGAGAGTCGTCCCCAAAATCTTGTGGTCACTTCGCAGCCGGAAAGTACAGGTATAATTTCATTGAAAGAATTGTTTTCTTTTTGACATTAATTTTAGTTATACTTGTGCTGTTATATGATCAATTGTGAGAAACTCTCTTATGTAGAAATTTTATGTTGCATTGTTAAATTTCCTTAAGCAACCATTTTAGATGGCACATTGGATTGTTTCCCTCTTAGAGGTTTTTAACCATGTAAAAATACTATTGGAATGACATTTTATATGGTTGTGTGACTGTTTATTGGAAGTGTTTGTATTGTATAGAATACTCTATTTTCCTAAAACAATATATCAAAGCTCATTTGAAGAGCTTCTCCCATCATTAATTGAGATCTTTAGCCCATGTTGCATTTTTGAGATGTGTTACTTCCATACCTTTTAAGCCTAATAAAACTATTACATATCCAATGCACTACTATCATTTATTAAGAAAAACTTATTTCATTCAAAATGATGTCCATTTGGCTCAGATATGACATTTTTCATTAGATATGCACATATATGGCTTAAATCTTCACTTTCTAAATTTTCTTACAAAGTTAATATTTTTTTATTATTATTCCAAATTTACTAATATTCATGATCAATTGATCTATATTGGATCATTATATTTTTTCCATCCATTTCAACGCTTTAAGAGTGGAAAAAGTGGAGGAATCAACTCATGGGACCACTTTTACCAGCACGACCCAGTTTGGAAAAATAGGATCAAAAACCTTCCAAGATAATTTTGAGCCATCAAATGTTGTTTTTGGGGATAAATTTTTTCACATTAGTGTTGCATTTTTTTTTCCTATTATACACACAAAGACCTTCCAATGGCATAAGAATCAGGCCAATTAGAATCTCTATGAGAAAGTTATGCCACTCGGAAGTTGACCTTCATGTTTTCACCAACATAATTTGAGAGGATGCTATATCATCCACCATTATTCATGGAAAAGGGGCTATCCACGTGATTATTATGAAGAATATTGTAGAAGAATTTATATTGTAACCTTGGTTAAGAGTTTAGTTTGTCAAATGTAACCACGAGTAGGCTATCGAGTTGTGTTATAATTGGGCCACTAGGAGGAAAAGGGGCTTCATTATTTCAAGTGCATCTATTCCATAGAAGAGAAAAATAGACAAGAGGTATAGGAGATAGAGAATAAAAAGAGGATTTTTGAACTTTAGTAGCCTACAGGCCACAAGCCATACTTCTTTGTACTCACAACAATATTTCTATTCAAAGAAACAGAGTAGAGTGACCTCACCTTCGAAATGGATTTTTGTCACAAAGGAGTTTCCCAGGTCATAGTTTCCCAGGTCATATCTTGTGTCAAATGTGTGTGTGAGCTTTTATTTTATTGTTCTCTATTTTATATATAATTTTAAATTCACATGCATGCACTATTAACTTTAAATCTACAAATACAAAAATCTAATAAAGTTGTAATAGTGTACAATTTCATATTTTAAATATAATCTTATTAGATCTATTAATACAAACTTCCAATGAAGTATCCACAATGTTTTATGGATCATTTACGTATTATCTTTTCCATGCACTTTGTGAGATCTTAGAAAACCAAAAATTTGAGTATAAAATTCCTTCTTTACTGTGTATGGTCTTTGTCGTGTGCTCTATGCAATCTTAATAAATTATAAATAGAGAGAAAACTTGCATTTTAAAGGTATGATAACTAAGATATAACACCATTATTATTGAGTTCCAAATTTATTTATTTTTGAACCTTTATTTCTTTATCTATGAACATGCAAAGACACAATCTTTCTTAACAAGAACAAACTTCAAAGAAAATCTCCAATGAAAAAAAAAATAACACTATACTTATTCATGAATTTTTTTTTTGTTTTGGACTAGCACACTTGGTTCAATGTGTGACTTTATTTAGTTAGAGATATTGAGTTTAAATATTATTTTTTAAAAGTTAAATTTTGAAAAAAAAATGAAACCTTCAGTTAATTCATAATTTTATTGTAAGGTGCACTTCACTTGTGATATAAAATTGGATCTCTTATTTATAAAGTAACTTTATTGTAAAAGTGATTGTCACTTGTTTTATAGAAGTGGTAAACTTCATAAAGTAATGTGTTTTCAAAAGACTTAATATGTTAGGAAAATCTAGTGAGAAATGAATTTATTTTGTTTCTCAACGAACCTATCACCACATGGGACAACTTCTACTTGCCATATACCTCTTCGATACTATAATTCTTGTTTTTTAAAAAGGCATAAATTTCACATTTGAATTCAATTTTTAGTGTCATTTTCTTAAACAAACTATTTTTTAAAGATATTTCCATCTAGATAGTCAATTTCAACCTTTAAAATCTATATTATCTACATATTTTTTAAATTTCTACTCCAAGTGAGCTTTTTCTTACCTATACCAACTACTTCTCATCGAAATCCTACACTACAGATGTATTAAGAAGTAAAATATTATACCAAATTACCATGGGAAAAGAAAATTTATCCATTGATGGCAAGAAATCCAAATTGGGTAGTAAGAATTATGAAATATGTGGATTAATTAGAATGTCGATTTCTCCTAATTCACAATTTCATCTTCAAGTCATCAATGGCCCATATGTATCCTAGGGAATGATGAAAAAAATATTCAATAAATTTGATGTTATAAGATCTATTCATCTTGAAAATTACATCATAACTTCAAATCCTAATGGTTTCCCTTTTCTGAAGATTATTTATCTAAAAAAAAAAATTGTTTGCTTGAAGATTGTCAAAACAATCGAAAGGATGATTGGTGTATATATGTTATTTTTCCCAAGCTTGATCCTGCATGTTCCATTTGTGTATCTCTTTTCTTCACATTTCATAAACTCTAGGGGTTCTATATAAATATCCCACTCTTGAAACTTTTTTTGACTCTATTAGGGAGTGGGAAAAACTCCTGCATCTTGGAGCGATCATCATTATAGTTACATCTAGAAGTCCTTAGTGAACATCCTCACAACAATAACAAAAATAGGGATCTCAAACCCTCTTAGCCAACTTATACTCCAATGGTGAAAAAACTTCAAAATCAAAGAGAATGATGACTAATAGACATTCCAATTTTTATGGGAAATATGTTCATATGGAGTATAAATGTATTAGAAAATTGGAGGTCTTAAAAGTAGAAACGAGTGGATTATCAATTCTACAGAATCTTATCCTATGGTTAAAGATACATCCAATTTTTTTCTTTTATTTATTGTAACACCAAAAAATATTTTTTGTTCATGATAGATCTCTTAGTTTTGTAAAGTTTGGAATTATTCAAGTAGATAATGGTCATTTCAATGACCTATTATGTGTTCAAAGGCTTTCATGTTACCTTCTATTAGTATATCATATCACTCATTCAAGAGAATGTAGAATTGTAGAATTCTCATCTCACCAAGTTGTAATCAAGGATTTAAAAGATCATTAGCATGTATTTTCCACTCTAATTGTCAATGGTACTACTAGGTTGTACATGTTTGACAATTGCAGATCATTATCTTTTCCATCAATTTTTGTTGCTCAAAATGGTGATTTCAACAATCTTTGGCATGAGTAATTTGGTCATATGAACTATCACTCATTGCAACAAATTTGTAATTAAAATATGTTACTTGGTGTTCCTTCCATTTCTTATAGATATGGTGTTCGTGTCGATTGTTTTCTTAGTAAACGTCATCAAGATAATCTCTTGGAACACCTCAAGCATTTTTCGCTCATTCATGATGATTTGTGTGGTCCACTTTCCTCTCCTTTCTCTTGGTACAATTATATCTTAACTTTCAGCTATGAATTTCATCTATGAATTCTCCTAGTGCACTTGGATCTACTTCTTAAAACATAATAATGAATTTTTGGACATGGTTTTAGTTTACAAATCTACTATAGAACAAAAATCTTGACATCAACTATAAAGGTTAAGATAAAATAATGGAGACGAATATGTTAACAATAAATTCACAACTTAGTGCAGTACATATAGCACTCAAATGAAAATTATTTTTTAATATACATTACAACATAATGATGTTGTTGAGAAAAATAATTTCACTTTAAATGAAATGGAAAATTGTATGATCCAAACAAAGGGATGAAGTGTTCATTATTTGGTGGAAGTAATCAATTGTGCAAATTACATAATAAATTGCACTCCCATAAAGGCTTTATAAATATAATTTTAGATGAAGCATGGACTAAAATTAAGTAGTATGTAAGTCACTTTCATTTATTTGGTAGTGTATCATGGGCTCACATTCTTAATGAGAAAAGGAAAACTTTATAACCTAAAAGTGAGAAGCGTATTTTTGTTGGATATACATAAGATGTAGAAAGTTATGAGCTTCTTGAACCTCATTTCAATGGAATAAATATTATATGGGATGATAAATTTAATAAAATTCTCTTTGGATTACAAGCCTAATTTCACATTTTCTCCATCTTTACCCTATGATCCATCAATAAAATTTATTCTGTCTTCTAGTCCTATTCTAGATTCCTTTTAAGATGATGAAAATGGCAATGAAAATACCTATACCTAATAACCTTCCTCCAAATGACTCCACTGAACATGAACCTACAACAACACATCTTATATGGGTCTTATTTACATGAGAAGTAGTTAGTGATCTTTCCAGTGATCCTACATGTCAACATCATACACATTCATAGTTCTAATGAGCCTCCTTTATTTTGGCTCAAGTGTCAAATACTCATGTTCCATAAACATTAGTAAAAGCTTCAAGCCATCTAAATTGGGATATTTCACTGAATGAAGAATATTTTTCATTGATGTTGAATGATACTTGCAACCCCGTACCTGTTCCAAAAGGAAGAAAACTTGTCAAATGCAAATGCATGTATAGAACTATGTATGAATCAAATGGAACTGTTGAAAGAGATAATCCAAGCCCTAATTAAGTGCTAAAATACTCTCTCAAGTTGAATGGATTGAATATAATGGAACTCTTGCCCCTATCACCAAAATGAATTTCATCCACCTTGTTCTAGCCTTAGTTACGCCACACGGATGTGAGTTTCATCAAACAGATGTTAAATATGTCTCTTGCAATGAAATTTTCAATAAACTCCTAGCTATGCTCAAATTGAATCCATATTTTTGTTTCTTTCATAAATTTCTTGATGGTCTCATAATCTTTATTCTTTATGTTAATGACATCATCCTCACTGGTAGCGACCCTAAACTTTTAACCCATGTGAAACTTATCCTTAAGAAGAATTTTGAGATGACAAACTTAGCATATTTGCATTATTTTCTTACCCTTAAAATATTGCAAACAAGGAAGGAATTTCTTTGTTCTAATTGAAGTATTCTTGTGATATTCTTTGCCACTTTCAAATGGAAGATAGTAAACCATCCCCTTCTTCCTTCTAGTGCAAGGTCAAACTTGTTTGCATCTACATTATAACTAAAGCTGGTAGCATATTATGTTTGACTTATACCTATCCTAATATTCCATTTGTTGATGATTTTTCCTGATATATGTAAACATTTCATGAATTCATTCAAGATAAACAAAATTTATACTTCAATACATCCAAGTTATAATTCAATTTAGGATACATCACAATTCAAATGGGACTCCCTTTTTGGTTGGCTTCACTAATTCTAATTGGGCTAGTTGTGACCCTAATGATTCGAATTCTACTGTAGCTTATATTTTCAATCTTAGACCTGCCACTTCTGCATGTCAAAAGAAATATGTTATTGTTCTTTCTTTAGTAAAATTAGCATATTGAGCAGTGGTTAATGCAAGTCAATAAGCATTGTGGTTTGAGTTGAACCTTTTAGAGGTTAGACTCCAACAACATAATCCAACAACCCTTTAGTACCATAATAAGAGTGTAATCAATCTCTTCAAGCATCCAATTCAACATCAACATAGAGAACATATTGAGTTACAATTTCACTTCATGAGAAAACCAATTCATGACCAAGTTATTAAAGCTCTTTTTGTTCCAACAAATTGTCACCTTTAGACATTTTCACAAAGTCTCTTACAATAGTGAAGTTTTCCAAACTTTAATTTATGTTAGGATTTCAAGAAATTTGCATTAAGGGGGAAGGGCTTTAATTCCTCCTTGCCTCTCCTATTGCATCAACTTTGTAAATCTTTCAATCATATCTCAAGTTGTTCTTAAGGGGGATGTTAGAATATTTAAGAAATATAAGTGTTATTTAAGTTCAATTTAGTTTAAAGTGTCTATAGGTAAAAATGCATTTCTTTAGTATGCAATAATTAGATTACAAATTCATAATGATAATATGCTTCGCTTATAAAGTGATCCAACCACTCATATTTTTTTTTATACTAATAAAATTTAATATGTAGTTTTACGCCGGATTCATTTATGAAAAACCATTACTAATAATCAATTATATGAAAGTCTCTTGCACCTCATTTGTAACCATAGCTATTGACAGGTTATTTTAAGAGCAATATATATTATAATAAAGGTAGGTTTTCGAAATATGTTTGCTTTTATGGAATATAATCAGGCCTTTCATTTTGTTTAATAAATTAATCTTTAAATTTGTAATTAAAACGTTGACACCTAATCCTTGTGATTGGGTGAATTTATGTAAATAGATAAATAGGAAATATGAACAGTCATCGGGAGATGAAATGAACAGTCTCTCCCTCATGTATATAATGAAGACCTACCTAATGGAATAAAATAGTCGAATCATTTTTGCCTTATGGAGTTACTACCTGGCCTGACATGGTATCAGAGCTAGCTCCTTTTTAGCTTTTATGTCCCTTGTAACTCCCAGTCTGCTCTCCATATAGCTGAGCTACTCCTCCATAGAATTAGCGGCTCCTGACATGGTAGCTGCCCCCTCCATACTGTCCACACTATCCAGCGTTGTCCATGTTGTCCTAACTGTCCATAAATGTTTCCCAAAAAAAGGCTCTATCCTGACATAAAAAGAAGCGATATCCTATGCATTAAAATTTTTGAAATGATGTATTTCTCCTTGTCTCCTGTAAAGAGGGCTAGAAACCCTTGCGTCTTGCTATTGATGACATCGATGCACCACTTCTTTGCATTTCTATAGCTTTCCATATCCATTTTGAACCTTTGGTGTGTTTTGAACCCTGGACCTCATGTTCACCAGCTTTATCTGCGTGTGAAACCTCATGCCTCTCACATGAACCTCTGTTGCGTGTAAAATCGCGTGCCCTCCATTGAGTACAAGCTGCGCACCTTGGTGCCTCTTGATCTTCTCTTCGTTGTCCATGTTATCATTGTCGTGGCCATCGATTTGACCATTTCCAAAACCCTACCACCAGACTGTGGGATGAGGCTATTGTGCGGTAGTTTTGTATGAAATTAGCATTGGGAAGGGTGTTTTGAAGGTCTGGATGCATAAAAACAATCATACACTCAGATCACAAAGATATTCATCTCTTTTAAGGAGCTCGTGTGTCAATTACTCCTCCAAGGGAACAATTGGCGGAGCGGAGAGGACCATCACCATCTTCCCTTGCATTGAGTTAAACTGTTTACTTTGATGTAGTGGTTACATCCCTACTTCCCCTGACACAGTAGTTCGTTTCGCATTTGCAGCTGTTCAATTTAACCTAGAAATCCACGTCCTGTTTGTGCCATAATTGTTTGATTTTAAGTCAGAAATCTGACTTTTTGGCTTCTGCAAACTCCTCTATTGAAGTGAAGTGAGGCATTGTCAAAAGCGAAATTTGGATGCAGCGTTACATTAATATGTGATGAGCATAATTTAGATCTCATCTCTGCAGCGTTACATTAATATGTGATGAGCATTATTTCGGCTGGTCTTCTTTCTTGTCATGTCAGATAGCGAGGATTGCAAATGCATTTATTTCAACAGGAATGATATGTAACCTTTCTGACTTAAATCTTTGTAACCAATTTGTGCGGTACATTTGTCTTCAGAAAAATCTCATGGACTTATGACCAATGGAATGTTGAATAGATAATTTTTGTTCAATTTTGGGATTAAGTGTTGAAAAACGTCAATATTAGTCACTATATTTTTAGTAATGTGCTAGTATAGTTGCAAGGAGGTATCAAAGCCCAAGGTCTCTTATTGGGAATATAGACCCGTTTTCTCATTTTCATGTGAGTGCACCAGCCGAGAATGCCAACTGCGCCTTACAATCCACGCTCATTGTCCCTTGGTGATTGAGAGGATGTAAATATAGCTTTGTTGGAGTGTTGTCTAGTTGAATACATTGTGCAGTTTTGTATATTTACATAGTTTTGTGTATTGACACTATATTTTTCCTTTCCATTAAGAGTAAAATTTTACAGCAAAATTTTTGCAGCAGAAGTTATTTTTGTTACAGTATGCAGAAGTTATTTTTGTTACAGTATGCATTCAAGAGGAAGAGGAAGATATTTCATAAGCAAGGGGGCAGACACTCTCAAGGAGAAAAGGAAGATTTGCATTGAAAGCTACCATGGGACAAAATTGATCAAAAAAGAAACCAACAGAAAGGTAAAACTGATGATACAGACAAAGGTAAAGCATCTGAATCTGCTCACTATGTTGTGGCACAATGTAACATTGGAGTAAATGAAGATTTATTTAATGCTTCACTTGCTTCTTGGAAAATGATTGGTTGCTTGATTCAGGAGAAACCTGCCACATGACTCAAGAAAATATTTTTTTGAAGATTTCACTGACAATGTTGATGGAGTATTATACTTTGCAGATCAATAAAAAATCAAGCCATCAGGGCTTAGCACAATCACGCTTAAACTGCTTGGTCTTCCAGACTTTCTTCTGCATTATGTTCTATATCTCCCACAGCTCAAGAGAAACTTGTTGTCCTTGGTCCACATCCGCCAGCAAGGTCACTCCATTCATATATTTGATGGCAAGCTTGAGGTAAGAAAAGCATCTGACCACTCACTTGTCATGAGGGGAATAGAAGAAGAAAGGCTTCTCAAGCTGCAAGGAACCTCTGCTTGTGCACAACATTTCTCATACATTTCTCATCATGAAGAAGGTACACTTCCATCAAGTTTATTATGGCATGCTAGATTTGGAAATTTGAACTATGAAAATCTCCACTTATTGAAGAAAAATGGTGTTGTTGGTTTGCCTACAATTCCTAGGAAATTTAAGCAATGTGATGCTTGCATTCTAGGAAAGCATAACAAACAGTATTTTCATGATTCACATTCAAGAGCACATAGGAAACTTGAACTCATTCATTCAGATTTATGTGGTCCAACGTCTGTTCCTTCTACAAATGGAAATAAATATATCATGACATTTATTGATGACTACACCAAAATGTGTTGGGTTTATTTATTGAAGAACAAATCTGATGCTTTTCAAACATTCAAGAATTTTCATAAATGGATTGAAAATGATGCACAATCTCATATTGGGTCTATTCGCACTGATAATGGAAAAGAATACACATCAAGTGAATTTGAAGACTATCTTTGCCAACAATTGTGCCTTATAATCCCCAACAGAATGGTGTAGCTGAAAGAATGAATTGGACAATCTTAAATATGGTATGATCCATGCTCTTCCTCAAAAACATAAAGATAATGTTTTGGGCTGACACTATTCGATGTGCTGCATATATAAAGAATAGATGTCCATCTAATGCTATAAGAAACAAGACTCCATATGAAATGTGGTATGGTCATGTTCCTTCGATAAAGCATCGCAGGGTCTTTGGTTCCACCTGTCATGCCTATGATGAAGTAAATAAAAAGTTTGTTCTATCTAGAGATGTAATTTTTCTTGAATCATCTAAAATTGACAATGTTGTTGAGCAACAACTTGATCGCTTGGACAAATTCGCAAAAGAAAAATCATTTCAAGAATTTGATAATCAGATTCCACATCTTGAAGGGGGGATTCCTATATTAGATCAACGTGTGGAATCTTCTTCTGAAGAACGCTCTCCCCCGCATGAAACTCCAACAACGAATGATGCTTTAAGTGATGTAATTGATAGAATTGGGAGACTCAATCTTGATTCAGTCCCAACTCAATCAACGGAGCAGCCTGGACCTTCGGAGAAAGGTCCCCCAAAGTGGTTGACAAAGACACTTGAAAGTGGTCATCCTTATGAAGTTGGAAAGACAGGAACTAGAAATTCAAACCGGCAAAATGGAGGTGATGTAGATGACTCTAATTCACCTCTTGATATGGATGTTTCTTATGATTGTGAATTGAACTTGTCTACAGATTTTGAACCAACTTCCTTCAAAGAAGATGCTTCTCATGATGAATGGAAAGAAGTAATGCAAAAGGTGTATGATGCCCTCATAAAGAACGGCACTTGGAAGCTGGTTGATCCTCCATTAGGAACCAAACCAATTGGCTGCAAGTGGGTCTACAAGAACAAGTATAAAGCTGATGGCTCACTTGACAAGCACAAAGCTAGGCCTGTGGCAAAAGGTTTTGCACAGAAAGAAGGGGTCGATTATGTGGAGACTTTTGCCCCCATAGCAAAATGGGCTACCATCCATACACTCTTTGCACTAGTAGCTCAGAACAGTTGGAAGGTCCATCAAATGGATGTAAAAATTGCTTTCTTGAATGGAGATCTAAAAGAGAATGTTTTTATGTTCTAGCCTGAAGGATTTGCTGTGAAAGGAGATGAACATAAAGTATGCAAACTTGTGAAGTCCTTGTATGGCCTCAAACAAGCACCGCGAGCTTGGTATGAAAAACTAACTGAGCATCTTCTGAAACTCAGTTTCAAACATTTTGATCTTGATGATGCAACTTTATTTGTCAAGAAAGTTGGAAAAATAGTTGTATATCTTGTGGTATA
>APFE030503099.1:0-45656 GCA_000404065.3 Pinus taeda | reverse complement strand
TATATGTAGATGATCTTTTGATGACAGGGAACAATGAAAGCTACATTGCATCCATAAAGAAGGAATTGGGAAAAAGTTTTGAAATCACTGATTTGGGCTATGTTCATTACTATCTTGGCATTGAATTAACCCAACATCCAAAGTCCATATTTCTTTCTCAAAAGAAATACATTGCAGATTTGTTGAACAGGTTGGCATGACAGAGTGCAATCCTCTTACTACTCCAATGGAACAAAACTTAAAGCTCACATCTATTGAAGGAAAAGAATTTGAGTATGCAACAAAGTATAGACAACTTATAGGAAGTCTCAACTACCTAACTACTACCAGACTAGACATTTCATTTGTTGTTGGAATCCTCTCCAGGTTTATGCAAAAGCCCTGTGAGGGACATTGGTCTACTACACAAAGAGTTCTAAGGTACTTGAAGGGAACTCAAGACTTTGGAATCAAGTATACACAGGCAGACGACTTTAGTTTGATTGGATAATCTGATTCAGACTTCGATGGAGACAAGAAACTGGGGTATCAACTTCAGGATATGCTATGAGTCTTGGATTAGAAGTTGTCTCCTGGAGATCACGCAAACAATCAGTCCCAGCAGATTCCACAACAGAAGCAGAATACATGGCAGCCGCTGAAGCAACAAAAGAAATTGTGTGGCTCAGGAAAATTCTTGAAGATTTGCAGGTAAAACAAGTACAATCAACTCCACTCATGATTGACAATACCTCTGCAATAAAGTTGGCCAAGAACCCAAAGTTCCATGATCAAACGAAGCACATCAATACTAAATATCATCTAATTCGACACCATGTTGAGGCTAAAACAATCCATCTCCATCATTGTTCCACAAATGAGCAAATTGCAGACATCTTCACCAAAGCACTTGGAAGAGAAAAGCTTGAACGATTCAGAACGATGCTTGGACTCACCAAC
This sequence comes from Pinus taeda, assembly GCA_000404065.3. Taxonomy (NCBI): domain Eukaryota; kingdom Viridiplantae; phylum Streptophyta; class Pinopsida; order Pinales; family Pinaceae; genus Pinus; species Pinus taeda. The sequence goes on along the minus strand of APFE030503099.1, from coordinate 44,717 downwards.
ATCCCTTCAGATTAACAGGGGAATGTTAACACCTAATCCTTGTGATTGGGTGAATTTATGTAAATAGATAAATAGGAAATATGAACAGTCATCAAGAGAAGAACTAAAAAGTCTCTCCCTCATGTATATAATGAAGACCTACCTGATGGAATAAAATAGTCGAATCATTTTTGCCTTATGGAGTTACTGCGTAGCTTAACATAGAAGGTAGAGAATAATAATTACAATTAAAATGTAGTTACATTAATAGTAAATGTTACCACTCTCAATAAATCCTAGATTCAAAATCATTATATATTATTTTATCAATTTTTTATTTTGTTAAATCAATTTGTAAAGTAATTAAATCCCAATTTTATAGCGTTATGCAAACTACGATGAGATCGCTATCTGGATGCTTAAATATATAAATAAGCTTATGATCGCGATCTGAATGTTTAAAATATACTAAAGAACTTATGGAAAAACACAAACATTAAATAACATATAAAATAAAAACATAAAACATTACAGTGATTGTACCACCTTTCATCCCAGATCGAGAAAGAGTTTTGCCTGTTTGAGCATTTCAATTACATCCAAATCCAGAAAGAGTTCAAGAGTTCTATTTCTCTGATGAGGAATCAGCAGTGTACTTTTGTCTTATTCTACGATAATGTTCAGCAATATTGACCACCCGACTGCCATGAGACAATATGTGACGGTCGATAATGGCTGTTCCTGAAATATTTTCGTTTGCCGTGGATACAACCAAATATCTGACTGCAACACTTTGCTCGTGTTCTCTAGGAACAAAGAATATAGGAAATGGTTCATCCCTCAATATGGGAGAAGAAAAAACCTCGCATATGCTCACCACAGAGACACTGTCCTCGTACATCCCATTCTTCCAAGTCGAAGATCGCCTAGAATACCCTGCGGAAGTATGGTATTCGTTTGCCAAATAAATACCATTTCCCATACTCCTTCCACCGGACATTAATTTGGTTCCGCTCAAGCATTTCAAACCATTTCTGCGAATGCCGATACATTAATAGAATTAGTAACAGAGCACAAATTTAAAAAACACGACAATGAATCTGATATACATACCTCAAAATCGAATACCAGTTTCCTGCGGGACTTCCATGAAATGCAAATATGGGAGCTGCTTCTTCGCTTTTCGAGATGTCATTGCCCGCCTCCCTCTCCACAGAATCCTGCACTACAGCGAACTGATAAATGTGCGACTGAGATTTACCAACTTTCAGAAGTTTGTCATCATTTTCAGAAAGTAATACCAATGGCAATTTGTTGGTGTTCAAGATGAATTGAAGGACTTTATAAGGCAGCTCCCAAACTTCTGTCCCGCCATAAATTTTGCCAGCTTTCTGCAACGCTTCCCCTTCTGGCGTACAAAGCCATGATGTAGCGAGCGTCATCTTCAACTCATCTTCATCAGCGCATGATTTCATTTGCGGAACCGCAGGAAATGAATGTATTATACTCCTCGTAACACCGATGTCTTTGCTTTTGTTTTGTCTCACGCTTCGGTTTATGGGGTTAGTCCTAGGGTTTATGAAACGTCCTAAACGTTGATGAACCTTCCGTTTCTTTAAAAGAAATGGAGGGAATGGTTCGAACACATCACGAAGGCTATCTGCGGCTGCGATTGCAAAGGAAATCTCTAAATCGATCACTTCCAGAGGCATTCGAATCACTTGTTGCAGGACCTGCGCTCCCAAACCTAATGATTCGAACCTGGACAAGCTGCATATATAGTCTATTAGTGTACTCTTAGCTGCATATAAAATCCATTAATCTTCGTTGTAGCAGAACAAATTAGTGAAAACTGTCTAGCAAAATCACAAATAAAAATTGAAGCTAGAGCACATTACATACCATGATTCATCGCCACAACTACATAACCTAGAGACTGTGAAAGGGAGCTTTTTGTTGCAAATAAAACACCGGTTAAGCAACGATGCCAAGCGATTTCCAAGAAATAGCAAAAATCTCACAAATATATTCTCTTCGCATGCCTGTAACACATTGTATTCATTATCCGGATCCCTCCCCCCTGCAGAAAAGAAATCTCTGGCCATCCGATACAATAAATACCGGAGACCATATCGATGCATTGGATTGGCCTTACTGCCATCGATAACCCTAGCAACCTGCTCATCTAAATCGCTGTCATCATAAACAAAATTCCTTTCGGTGTCTGAGATCTTAAATTCCATGTCACCATGGACTACCAATACTCCTCGAAATGCCCTGCTTAGTGATTTCCCTTGGGTTTCCCCAGTACTTTTGAAGCAGCTGCTGCCGCCACCAAGAGGATCAAACTTGACTTCAATTAAAAGCGGCGTTGCAAATGAAAAGCCAAGTGCCTCATACACATGTCCATGGCGATGCCGAGAGTAATGGGACAGAATTCCAGTGAGTTCAATCTCAAATCCAACACACCAGTCACTGTGAGAAGGTAAATACACCTTACAACACCTGAGAATGTCGCCCTTCATGTTTTTGTTGCTGGGCGCCTCAGGTCTGGCAGACAGGGCCACTGATCGAGCCCCATCGCATATTTTATTCGCGTCGTGTATAAGGTGGTCAATATTATTACCATTTTTCAAACGACCTCTTTTCGGAGCGAAATCACTGATGCCGAAGGCCATGGAATAACCATCACTTTCTAAAACTAAACACTGAGATAATTTTCCTACTAACAAACATGAATTCTTCTACTCCGGAACATTGAGATTTTCTCTGAATCAAGTCAAACCGATATATCTGTGATCCAGCACGGCGGTGTTATGATATATGGGCACAATCTCAGCACTCTGAAGTCTCTTCAATTCAATACGCATTGATTTTGTCCATGCTCCCAAAGTACCTTACCGTCTTTAGATATAGACACACTTGAGTATTTTAAGGAAAAATGTTGATGTGTTTAGAAGTTTTTATGAAGGTAAGCTTTATCTCTATATTTAACACGTTTTGAGAATTTTAAGGGAAAATGGTGGTGTTTAGAATTTCTTATCAAGTTAAATTTATCTCTATATTTAACGCGTTACCTTGTCGTAAATTAGGAATATATAAGTTTTCTTTCAAAATTTCATTGGAGTAATTTTATAAGGGTAAAATCGTTTTGAAGCGAATTTTTTTTATTATACTCGATGGGTAAATTCTATCTCAAGTTATCATTTTATAAATTATATATGTTTATTTTTAAAAGATTATAGATTTAAAAGTTTAAAATCAGTATTAAAGGGATTATATATATGTATCTCAAACTATTAATACGCCACTCATGCCCATCAATGTCACATATATTTGTATCGTATGTCATCGATATCAAGTGAGTACATGAGAGGATCAACAAGCCCTCTAGCAATTGTATAAGTTATCACCTTTAGTATTTAAATTATGATTTGGTTTTATGGCTTGATTTATCTACATTATCTTTATATCGTTTAAGCATTTAATTTCGAGTGACATCATAGGAAAAGACAATTTTTAGTGGACAATAGCTAAAGGAAATGTCAAATCTTTGGGCAGATTTGGCGAGCAAATGATACCATTTATCAGTCATTGTCATGAATGCCTTGCAAATACTACTGAAAATGATCACATCTATTTACTAGATTTCCTTGAGCTTTTGCAAAAGTGAAAACTTATAGATAGAAAAGTTTCCCTTACACCATCCTCCCCTTTAGGCTCTGTCATCCACTGGGGTAAGCCATTTTATAGTTTTTCTTTGTATGTCCATGTCTAGTATTTCAATTGGCAATATTTTCTTCTTCCAACAAGTTTGGGTTCTGTTTGGGGAAATCTCAGGTTATTTATGGGAGGTGTTATTTATGACTTAACCTGACCTCCATGGCATGTTACAAAGTTGGGTTTACCAAAATCTTTCTTTTTCAAAAGTTGCAGAATAAAATATGATATCACCATTGAATCCAACTTGTGGAGAGATTTCTGATGACATAAATTTCATCTTAATCTAATTCTTGGATTGAGAGCTATGTCCAACTAAATTTAGGCCAATTACCTGATGTCATGTGGCTTCCACTTGTAACCAAGCAGGCTATGCAACATCCCCATAGGGAATTCCACATCACTCCATGTTGCCCTGTGTGAGGTGTTGATTTCTGGTAGCATCGGATGTGCTCTAAGTCTCAAAATATGTAGGGAGGCTTAGACACATGCATTCTCCAATACCCAAAAATTATTTTGGGAAATTCCATTCAGAGAGAGTTTTATTAAAATAATTAATTATTTTTAATGGGACCCTAAGTATAAACTTAGGAAATTAAAATAATTAATGGGTATTAATCTAAACTGTGAGTGTAACTTCTAGAAGAAGATGAAGATCGAGCCAAAATGATCTAAGCCATTGATTAGAAGTTAATCTGGGTCGTTGGTTGTTCAACAGAAAGATATAAGAATAGGCTTGAGGAGCACTTGGAGAACACACACATAGAGTGAAGATCAAAAGATCGATTTTCTAAAGCAAAGCAGAGGTCGGAAAGAATTTCGAAGTGATATTTTGCAGTGAGGGGAAGGGATAACATCTGATGAGGAGTTTTCTTGGGCTGAAGAGTACAAGGTAGAGAGGACAGGAGAACGTCCAAAGAGAGGTTGACGATGGCCCATACAGAACTAACGTAGTGACAGTGCAGAACCTAGAGGGAGATCGAATTCCTATTGAAGAAATCGAGTTTCAGAAGCTAGGAGCCGGGGTGTGAGGTCGGGAGGTTGAAGGTCGAATTTTCCATCAAGCAGAGGGTTAGAAGCAGGAGCAACGCAATCCCCTCCAGAGGTGACGTAGAGACCACTTTAGGTTAATGCAATTCTGCGTAGAGGATGATGCACAAGAGACGTAGAGGCTCTTATCTAGCGAGATCAGTGTCAGATTCTTCTAGTGACGAGGTGAGAGCATCTCACTACTTGTTTTGTCCAGTTTCTCTCAGTATCAGATAGCCAATTGGGCATCTAATGAATTGTACTCAGAATTGCTACTACATAATAATAAAACACTTAGTTGCTGCACTCGTTTTCCCACACTAGTTTTTTCCAGTGACATTTGTCCAAAAATAGCTGTGTAGACATGTTGTATTTCTTTCTTGTTTTAGTATTTTATTTAAATGGTGAAGGTTATAGTGTATTAGTTTCGGTGTTTACAGTAGGAAGAAATAAATAATTAGGTTTACTAATTAATAAATAGGAGAAACATAATCAGTTGCTACAATAGAAATTTAGGCATCCAAATTTTCACATGGTATCATAGTTGCAGGTGAAACAAGAGAACAGTGTCGGAAGAGCCCAATGCTGAAGGAGGAAGGGAGTTCGAAATTCTCGCATATGCAGTAATTCGATTCCCCAAAGGGTTTGCACAGTTCAGGTCAGGAGGACTAGATTTTCGTGGTGAATCTCTCTCTGAGTGAGTCGACAAAGAGGTAGGATTTTCAGATCGAAATCTGTCAGTGACAGAGGGAGAAGCGCAACAAAAGCCTAAGTGAAGAGGGGTTCTTGGTGTGACACAATTTTCTGCAAGCAGTTGCTGGGTAGAAAGACGTCAGAAGAAAGAAGAAACACATGATGGAATTTCTTCCTTAGAGAATTCCTAGCCAAGATATTCAAATTCTCATTTGCTAAGTAGCACCAAGTTAGGTCATTCAACTTTTTCGATTGGTAGAGATGGAAGCTAGTGGATTGAGAGATCAGGATAGGTTGAATGGTGCATCCAAGTATGTGATCTGGAAGGCAAGGATGTCATGCCTTATGGATGAGAATTTTCTCAAATTCTATGTCGACAGCATGGTGGCTAAGCCCTGGGATCTTGATCTACTCAAGAAGTAGAAGGGAGAAATGGTGAAGACCAAAATAATGATCCTCGATAGAGTGAAGGATCATATAGTTTTTCATATTGTTGCGAGAAACACTACCAAGGAGATTTGGGATGCATTGTCCACACTATATCAGGTATCTTCTGAGCAGCGGAAGATGTACTTGGAGTAGAAGATGAGGTCTATGCAGATGCATAAGGGGGAACACATTGATTTGTTCCTTGCAAAGCTTCAGGAAACTTGAGATGAGATGGCAGTTGTGGGGTCAACACCTCAAGGTTCTGAGATGGTAAGACTGGCCCTAAATTCAATATTTGAGGAGTGGAAATTCTTTATCCAGAGCATCCTGGGCAAGGCGACTTTGCCAAACTAGGATGAAATGTGGGTGTCTCTTAAGTAAGAAGAGTTGAGGAGGGAGTTGGTCAAGTGTAAACTTGACAAAAGCAACAGTGGTGGGTCGAAGGCCAAGGAGGAGGAAGAGAATGCAGCCCTCGCATCCAAGGGGTAGCAAAAGCAATAGAAGAAGAAGAAAGATGTTTCGAATATCAAATACTTTAGATGTGATGAGTTCAACCACTATGCAACACATTGTCCTCTTATGAAGAAGGACAAAGATGAAAACTATGATCCAAAGGTTGTAGCCGCAAAGATCGAGGATGAGGGGCTTGCCATGACAACCCAGGCATCTCCAAGAGGAAGGTGGGGTGATTTAGAGTTGTAGTTTGAAAGGACTACATATGGGTAGGATCCTTGAGGAGTCCACCTCTCGGATCAATTCCTTGCCATGGAAGCCCAAATCAGAAGTAGCAGGATGGACCAGTGTCAGTTGATGCAGAGGAGTGCCAGATTGACAATTTCAGTGGCTAGAAGTGCTAGAGACTGAGCAGTGTAGAGGTAGAGTTAACAGTAGTGGAGTTGGCATAGAGCAGAGATCAGTAACCACACAGAAGCCTCAAAGGTTTAGCGCAGAGACTAGGAATAGTCAAAATGCCAGCAACGAGATACATCATACTAAACACTAGTTCAGTAATTTATGATTCTTTTCTATTGCTGATGCATTAGCAACAATAGTTGGAGAAGGTTGTAATGTAGATGCAGAGTTGGCAGTGGCAGTGCCAGTAGCAGCACAGATGCAAAATTGAGAGGGAGTTGAAGTATAGATGGAGTGTTGACAGTGGTAGGGTCAGCAACATTTGTGCAATAGTTGGTGAAAATGATGTTAGACATCAACGACACAGAAGGATATGTTACAAAATAGAGTTATGCTTCAATAGGTTGCATTGTTAGATCACATTCCTCGCTAAAAGGGAGTGTTCATTTATGGTAGCATCGGATGTGCTCTAAGTCTCAAAATTTGCAGGGAGGTTTAGACACATATATTCTCCATGTTATTGTGTTTTCTTCTCAAATGTGTACAGAAAGATCCCACTTAACACTGTGGATGACGAACAGTCTCAACAATATAAATGGTTTCTAAACATTGTAGATATGTAGCAACTGGTTGAAACAAAACCTTCTAAAGCCTTGATCTATGCCACAATCATAGTTAAACAACAAAAAGAAACAGTAATAATTTCAATCATCCAATGGAAACCAAAGATACAAATAATATATTTTATTATAACACCTGTAAAGGGAACAAATAGGTGTTATCAGTCCCCTTCTATGGGATGGGTTCTTGGCTATCCTCAAATGTCTTCAGCTTGTGTAGAGTCTCTCTCCTCTATAATGTGTAAACCCAACAAATAAAATATTTTAGTTCAATGGGAACCCAAATGGAAGAAAAATGGTGTGCAGCAATGATAATAATCAGAGTTACAGTAGTGAGTGCAACAATGAAAATAATCAAAAGTGTAATGAATGGAAAATCCTTCTATTTATAACAAAATATTGAGTTATCCTTGAATAATGAGCAATAATAAAATATAATTAACCCTATTCTTGGAATAACCGCTTGGAATATTTTATTATATTTGGTTAAAAGGGAATAAGTATTTAAACTTTATTTAGAAATCATAAATAAATAAATGATTTATTTATCATCTCAAGAAATTGGTTAAGAAAAAATAAATAAATAATGATTTATTTAATCATTCCCAAGGGATTTAGTAAAATTTGACAAGGAATAATAATTGAACAATGGTTTAATTAATTATTCCTAGAAGAAAATTAAAGAAATAGTGATTTATTTAATTATTTTTCATGGGTTTAATTATAAATTACTTAACAAAGGTGGTTTATTAAGTAATTTCTCATAGTGAAAGCTATTTTACTATGGTAAAATTGGCTTTACATGGTGTACTATGATCAATCTAGTAAATTAGGCTAGATGATCAATTTTTTGGTGATAACAAGTTTCCCCCAACGTACGAGTGTTAGGAGAAAAACGTATGACCGAAGTACGTTGTAAAGACACAATCACTAAACAATAAAGTGGAGTCAGAGAGAGAGAGAGACTAATAGAACTGAAGCAAAAGAGGATAGGGACAGAGGGGACAAGACCAACGCAAGTCTCCTTTTATGTTGTGGTACCAAATCTCAGTGAGGCATGGGAGGCATACCTATACCCACCGAGATAACTTAGTACAAAAATAATGGTGTGCCTAGAAACTTAAAACTGAGCAATGAAGTACATGTTGAATGGTACATGACACTCTGGCATAACTTAGCCAAAAAATAATACAATGTGTCCCATATACACAATGCACCTAGAAAAAACATGAGTTAAAATTTAATACAATATCATCTGAGTACATGAGATATAATGGCCCTTCCCTCAAAAAATGGGTGGGAGGGAGGGTAGAACAATCAAAGAAGCCCTGCTGAATGGGGAAGGGCTCTGTAAAATTGAATGGATCATCTGAAGGGGATGCACATGCTATGAACATTGTGATCAGTAGGAACCGAACCCATCAAATGTGCGAAACTACATCTGAGGTTGTAGCATAATAGGAATGCATCCCAGCATATGGGGGGATACCTAAATGGCCACCCCCTCATGAGGTATGAAACATGTCACACATACCCGGGAATCACTGGTACAATCTGCTTCATCACTAGACCATCAAGTTTATAGATGACGAACATGAAACAATCAAGTCAAAGGGAAATAATGAGTCCCTCTACTTGATCCGAGGTACCGAACAAGAATGGAAGTTGGAACCAAGATACACCACCCTCTAGGCTGTTTTTCTAGAATAAATGAATTGATGTCAACAGAATAGGGTGCACGATAGGTGAGGCAATGAGGACCCTCAACTAAGACACGAGGGAAAATAGTAATATGACTGATGGATTAACACCAGGGATAATGGAAAATGTGGGACTGAGGAACAAACAGACGACTTCCCTTGTTAGAGCATATAGTGCATGGTTGACCTCGCAGCAACTGACTCTGAAACTCTGGAGGGGATGGGGACAGTATGACTGGAGGCCAAAATGGGCAACATAGGATGAATAATATGAAAATATGGATGGAATATTGTGGCATGATATAATGGGACGTGAAATAGACTCCATGGATGCAAGGGTTACTCATTATTGATGCTCTAAACAAGGGTGACTCAGTGACGCTGCCACACAGAATGGGCCCAGTGATGACCTTGAAAACATGAGTAAAAGATGGTTAATCATGATGAAAATTGACACATGGTACAACAAGTATTAATGGAAGGTTGAACTCAAAGTAAAAGTGTCTCTTTATAAAGAAAATCGATTTTGAGAGGCGACGAAGTGACCCTTCTTGGAAAAATGACTTCCTATTGAAGTGTCAAATCATCAAAAACTAATAAAGACCCATTATAGTACTCAACGAAAGCTTTTCAATGGTGTTGATACTTCATCAAACTAAGCTATGATTGGATCGCAATGGGAGACAAAAAAATTGTGGATTTTTCTATGAAATGACATTTTCCCTCCAATTTGAATTCATTTGCTAAGTGAGTTGTGGTGAATTTGGAGAGGAGGAAGAGGCCCTAAATATTATGGAGATCGTAGCAGATAAATTGACCGTCAGAATTAGGATCTATGACTTTCAGGTAGGTGGCCTTACTCATCTCTTCAATTTCAGTCATTTATTTTCTGATTTTTGGCCCCCGGCAACTCCTTGGTAGAACCCTACTCCTCTTCACAGTTGCATCGTGCTTTCTAGACCAAGAAGTGTGATATGGCTCATAGGAAATAGGTGAAAACCTACGATCTCACTCTTTCTAGGTAGAAAACTACGAGTTGTGGCTAAAAGGATGTGTGGTATGCTGGCCTAGTGGGGGTTATAGGTTGATCAATATAGACTAGTGTTTTCTTCTCTAAACTGATAAGACATGTGGTGTTTTGTAGGCATGGAAAAGAATAAAATCAACTAGTGTAATCAAGACTTGGATACCCTTCAATCTGAGATTCAGAGTGATCAGGGAGTTCGAAGGGCATTAGCTCGCTATGGGGTTCTCAAGTTGGTAGAGAACCCATTGATGAGGGAAGGTGAGCCCTCGCTATCGAGAATTGTGAGATATTGGGATCTAGACCAGGAGGTCTTTGTCATGTAGGGCATAAGATTGAGCTCACATATATTTATTTCTTGAGCGGATTCACTCTCCTAGGGGTTGTGGGCGATATACATCCGATGTTGCCTCATGGGAGGAAGATTATAGAGTTTGTGGAGTGCCATTGTCCACAGGATGTACTTGTTAAGGGCATGACCATCTCGATTGGTGATCTAGATATGCTAAAGACATGGGTTGTTCTGCAACTGTGCTACGGGTCTTGGGCAGGCAGGCATTCCACCAAATCACCGGTGGGAAAATGATGTTGGTTGAGAGAGTTTTGGTTAGGACCTACTATGGTGGGCCAAATGATGCTGTCTTTGGTGAAACAACAGTTAAGTCTATGAAAGAGTAGGTGAACCATGACTGTGATTTTGCTACAATACCGTGTGCATTCTTCCTTGAGAAGATACCCACCATCTGTCGTCATGTACCAATCTGAGATGAGGGCCCACAAGAGCCTAGGATGCGTCATTGGGCGCAGCTACTGTGGACAGGAAGAGGAGGAGGAGTCGAACGGGTGTTCCGACCCGCATTTTTCACACATTGGGATCAAATGCCCCTCTACATTGATGATTATCCTTAGAGCGGGATGATTTATCAGGGTGATCCTGACTTACCACTTCCACCCAGGCAAGCATGGGGACCAAACAGTGAGTGTTAAGTTGTTATTTTTATGGTGTATTTCATATTTGTATCACATGTATATGGTACTGAGTGTAAAATATGTGGTATACAGATATAGCACTGGTAAAACTAGCAATATATGATGGACAATCTGCAACGCCTAGGGCTGTAGATCGGGGAACATCGTCATCACGTCAGGGCCCAAAGTATAGTGTGCTACTTGTTGATCTACACTGTAGGTGTGACGTACTCTTAACTGGAGTTTCAGAGTGTGGATAGCATGAGTTAGATGATCGATGCACATATGAGTGTATTGGCCTTCCCTCGGAGTGGAGAGGTATCATGTGGCACATGGTGATGGCTACTCAGGAAATATGTGATCTAGGTACAGGTGAAGTAAAGCCCTTGGCGCGGGATCCGTTGGACAGTGACTAGACATGGGAACATGTGGGTCCCTTTGATTTTGATTTTTGTAACATGCTATGGGTATTTCTAATGTATTTAGAGCTACGGGCTCTGAACACTTATATGCTACATAATATGATTATGCATTTTTTATATGAAAATGATAGTTCACCATGTGATGTGTTTATGGTTGTATTATATGGTATACATGTAATAAATGCCAATCTAGAATGTTATTTGCAATGGTATCTACATAGTTATTATGGTCTCTAGGAACATGATTGAAAGTAATGGTTTCAAATTCATGTACCAACATCTTAACTCGTGGATATTTTCTAAATAGAATTTGTTTATGCACATGATACATACCATCCAATTGCATGACAAGTAGAAGGAATCTAAGTGAACATGAAGATGAAGGATGCGATGAGCGAGGGCATCGACTAACAAACCTATCACTGCGTCATATTTGGCCTAGTTATTGGTGGCATATCCAATGCACATGTTGTTCAAAAGGACTAACATATCCAAGGAGGTAAAAATGGGCCAGGCTGCTGAGGATAGATTCCTGGAGAAGCGACTCGCACCATTGACATAACCGATACACGGTGTGGGTGATGGATCCATCTGAAAGGTGCAAAAGACAACATATGAGATGATGAACTTACCTAACTTCATGGCAGAAATAAAGACATGTAAACCAAAGGGATATGCTATGGGAAAAAATTCTTGAGGTAGAGTGCATTGAGAGAATTAGGAAGGAGGTTCCCTTCAGAACCTTCAAAAAAATATGCCCCCTTACCTAAGTGCAAGGGTGATCAGGGGTAGACATAGCTTCCATGATGTCCTCATCAGAATGGAAGATGTGAGGATGGGAGGAATATTGACTACATGATGCAATAGTTGTACCTAGTGCATCAACCTAAGAAATAAGGTTCAGATGCGTATCATCTAGAATGGTAGACAATGAGCTAGTAGATGGAGGATCTACGAATGTTGAGACCTAGGATTCTATCAAAAGAGGTTCGATAGAAGTGTGCACATAAACCTCAGAACGGGTTTCCTTCTAGGAACTCAAGGATGAAGACAGGTAAAGGATATGGCTGTGGAGTCTATCATCTCGACATCAGGGGGAGGGATCATGATGGTGGGACTAGAGTCCCCCTATTCTGGTTTATTAGTGGTATCAGAATCCATGAGTAGAGGAGTAGGTGTTCCACTATGAGTGGTCTCATATTCACGAAGCGCCTCAAGGCAATTGCAAAATTCATTGAGATGAGGGAAACAATGGGAATAATGACCATGATGATAGCACAAGGCACAAGGGTGATTTGTGTGTAACATTCATAGTTTCTTGGGTGGCATCAATCAGTTAACATGGAATTCAGGGATATTTGACTCAGGTAACATTTCATGAACCAAAAGTTTAAGATGAGGAAGCTCAGGACAATTATTGGTGGTGTGCCCAACAACTTTACATAAAGCACATGGAAGTGATGGCTTTGGGGCCTTGGGGGTTGGACAATCTTGGGGAGCCTTGTCCTTAGGTTATTTCCTTTTAGCTTCTCCCCCCTATCTAGATGCTTTCACAACAGGAGTGGGATCCTATTGAGGTTTTGATGGAAATAAAGTGGTGGCAGGGGCCATAGGAAACAGTTAAATCAGGGTCAAAGCATGATAAGGTCTTAGTTGACCAAGAAGAATGCTTGCAAGGTGATTAATGTACCATATTGGGATCCCCAAAGTCATGTTAGGAAGGACCAGCAAAGAAATGACAGGGATAGAAAATATTCCCGGAGGGGGAAATAAGAAAGGTATCTGACCTATAGGATAATGTCCCGATAGAATAGCTCCTAGATGGTTAAGACCTGGAGGAACAGTTCCTGGGGGGGGACATAGGAGAGGCACCCACAAACGGAGTAGGTCCTAGGGGAGTGGATCCATATGGCTCTGTTGGGATGGTAACCACAGGGTGTTGAGGATCTGGTTGTAGATTAGATGTACTAGACTACTTGACGGTAGTCGTGATGCTTGTAACATGCAAACACTCAAATAATTAGGCTCTAAGATGAGAGGGGGAGGACCAGGGAAAGCACCCAACAAAGAGGAACCTTTGTAGACACCGGGTGAAATATTGGTGAGAGGAGTTGAAGAATAGTTATTTGACATTGACGACATAATGAACTCAGGGGAGATCATGGATTCTGGCTAGTAGTATGTCAACTAATCGATGGTAACGATCTTCCCTTCATGGGGGAAGCACATCTTGTGGAAAATTACAAATGCGATGACTAACATGGCATATGTCTAACTTTGACCTAAGAGAATGTTGTAATCTAAAAGGGCATCAAAAACCTCAATGTCTACATGGATAATCTTGCCCGCAAGAATCACTGGATAGTTGCAGTACATGCTAAGAGGTTGGGAGGAGTGTATGTCCTAAGCACGTAAAGTGATAGTGGAGGGGGACAACATAGGTGACTTACGTTGTTTCCAAATGGTAGCGGCCATCACACAAGTGGTTGCACCTTCATCAATAACGCATCGAAAGATGATGGCATTATGGACACAGGCTGGTATCTAGAAAGCAACAGATGAAGGTAATGGGGGATGTTCTAATGTTTCAACTTGGAAGACAATCAAGCAATCGTTGAAGGCATCTACTGCACCCAAAAAAATTAGTATATATTTCTTTTGAGATGGGCACGACGGAGTACTTCCAGCGTCGACATGGCAACAGGTGATTGTGGCAAGTCGTCTATTATACTATATGTATTGGAAACTTGGTTAGAAGTCGTGTTATGGCATAATGGTCCATTTGGGATCTTAGGAATTGCCTCAACTTTAGTTTGATGGATCTGTAGTAGACCATGTGGTGTCATAAGAGGCTAAGAAGATGCTTTTCTTTTGGACTCAGTGGCAGATGAAGTTGATGGTTTGTCATATTGACGCGACTGAGTTTGTAGGTTGATATCGGAGGGATTAACCTCATGAAAATTCATCATAAGGATCTGGTAGTAACTAGGACCAGAAGGTTGGGGGCATGGGCTACTTGACCTAGCTAAGGTTGAGCAATAATAAATCCTTACTAAAGGAAAGGATGTGTAATCTCTATCGATTTAGATGGCGCAAGATTCTGAGGTGATTGTTGACCTCTAGAAGTTGCTTGAGCTTCCCACATTTGGCGCATTTAGGGTGTTATCACTCAGATTTTCCTTAGAAGTTATTTAAAAGAAGGAAAATGTCCAAGGTAACTACAAACCAATATTTTAAGTACAGATCCTAGACGATTTTCACTCAGAGATGGCTCTCTCTTTATAATTTAGCGTTGTTTTGATATGATATTAGGCTAGCTATTAATGTTTAAGCAATTTGTTTTGATTTGTTTGGTGGAATCAAGGAAACAAATGAGTAGAGTAGGAATTCAGGCCAATGGGCTATGGAAGCAAGTAGGAAAGGTTTGTCAGGAATTGATTAATCACCGAGGTAAGAGTTCATAAGGCAAGATAGCATAGCAAGGACAAATCTGAAGGTCTCAATGGATGGAGAACTTAACCAAGGCCAAGAGCAATGAAGAATCCTTAGCAGGGATCAAGGTGAAGAAGGGAAGATTGGCCAATAGCAAGTGTAATTAAGAATCCTGTACTAAGGACCAATAAAGGGAATGAATTACAGAAGTAAGGGAGCAACTAAGAATTCCCATACTTAAGCAATTTAGTAGAAAACATTAAATAAGTGAACAGTTAAAACAGAGAGCATTTAAGCTAGTTTTGATAATATTATTCCTTATTTGTTTTTAATAATTATAAGAAAACACATATGATATCTCATAACATAGAAGGAAAACAATAATCAAACTCAGAGAAATTATACTTATTTGTTTCCCACAGTGCACATGAATCGAGTGAAATGTCCTCAGCTTTATTTAATCCAGTAAACCAGTCCAGCCTTGATTACAGTAGCTCCTTTACCTCTAAACAAAAGTCTACAGAAATGCTTTTTAATCCACCCTAATTACTTCATTTTGTGAAGTATTTATACAAAAATTAATACAAAATATCTCATAACTATATGAGATTTATTCTAGGAAACAAAAGTTATCTTCCACATGAAGATAGAAATAGATGAAAAATAGATTGTTTATTGTCCCTTTATTTGTGAATGTGCTAGATACTGGAACTTGGATTTGGCTCTTGCAGTTGCCTTGGTAGTTGTGTGTTGGATTTCAATCTTACCTTCACCTACTGATACTCTTTACCTGTGTTGATACTCTTTACTGTGTTACCAGACTTTACCATAGTCAACATTTTTACTTCACAGATTTACTATAGTAACTTCATAGTAAATCAGTCAAACTAGTGCACCACTCGTTATCTGGTATTTTCATCCTAATCATCTTCCTGTAAACCTCAACAACATCTTTGTACTTAGCAAAATTGGGTTGGCTGGTGAATAGATGTTTTACTTCATGTTCTATGTAGAATAGATTTTCCAAGCTATCATAAAGTACCTTTTCTGTAGGTAATGCCTTCACTCTTGAAAAACTTGCTTGGTTCCTGGCCTGTTTATTTAATCTCTCAATATAATCTTCATGCTTCGTTAACTTGTCATGTATAAACAATGGGCTAGGAAGGCCTTTCTCTCTCAGAATGCCATATTTCAACATGAAGCTATCTATGTCTGTTTGAATACTCTGACACCTTTTTTCTAGATTAAGCATTAAGTTCCTCTTAATAAGAACTTTATTTATCTCAATAATTGTAGTTGTTATATCCTCAATATCTAACTACTCTAGTTGGTGCCTGTTCCTACTGTTCAAGAAATTAATTAACTGGTTTTCCTCTTCAAGCTTATCTCCCAGTTCATCTTTAGTTTTTTGGATAGCTTCTATAGCTACTTTGATCAATTCCGTATGTCCAAAAATAACCTAAATTGAAGGCCAAGTATCATTGATGGAATCAATGATATTGGCCCACAAAATATCTTTCGTATCTCTTAATGTTTTTTCTAATGTCAAATCCTTTTCTAGGACTCTGATTCTTTCCTCCATCCTTTTATTTTTTCTTTCTTCTTCTTTATTATGAATCTTTGCTAGCTCATAGTTTGTTTCCAAACTTGACATTTGTTCCTTGAGCTTTTTCACTTATGTAGCTTAGATACTCATTTGTTCCATGTCTTTGATCACTTCATCTATCTTTTCTGCTATGGTCCCTACATTGGTTGATGTACCTGTAGTTGACGTAGTCCCTACTATTGGTAATGTTGTCACTGGAGGAAGTCTTGGTGCTAAAGAAGCTACTAGAGTGGAAGGTACTGCTGTAGAAACTATGGGTATGATAGTCTAAGGAGCAGTGGCTAGCTCACTCTACTTAGACTATATAGCATTCTCCAATTCCTTCTCAGTTTCTTTTAACTGATAATTTAACTTAAGAACTAGGTCCATAACTTCTTCCTCCTTTTGTCTCTCTATGACTTCTACAGTTTGAGGATGGTGGAGAGGAGGGATCTTGAGTTGCTTCTTCAATGCAGCTATATCATCATTTTTCTTTTTAATCAATTGTTTTGTTGCTTTGACATCTTTGGCATCGTGTCCCAATTCTATCACCAAGTATTCTAGAGTTTTTATCCTCGTGCCCTTAGCTTGAGAGGAGGCCTTTTACAATTGTGGTTGTGTCGTGGTATTTTGCAATGATTTTTGTAATTGGTGTGTTGTGATGACCTTATCAATCAAGGTGGAATAGACCATCTCACCAGTTTGTTTGTGCAGTTTTATTTGGTCAATAGGATGGATATCCTTTGCCAAAACTTAAAAATCAGTTTTTAAATAATCAACCATGGATCTTGGTTGTTGTATAGTTGGCTTGGGGAAGCTCATCTGCATTATTCCTTCCTTTATGTCAAAAGCTAACATAAGCCTGATCTGGTTAGTTGGAGCCATTTGGAGTTAGTGAGCATAGGTTTGAGCTTTTAGTTTCTCATTCCTCACTTTAATATCTTTATACTTTCATTTAATGTCCAGGCTCTGTTAAGAGGGAGCCCTAAAAGAAGACACATTTGTGCTTTGTTGTCTTTCCAATGCTTGTATATGTGAAGTAGATGGTATCCCACCAGTTGGAATAGTCTGCATACTATCTGTCCTTTCTGCCACTGTGTTTCCTGTGGTCTCCTCAGTATACTCTTCTTCTACTTGGAAGACAATCAAGCAATTGTTGAAAGCATCTACTGCACCCAAAACAATTAGTAGATATTTCTTTTGAGATGGGCACGACGGAGTACTTCCAGCATCGACATGGCAACAGGTGATTGTGGCAAGTCGTCTATTATACTATATGTATTGGAAACTTGGTTAGAATTTGTGTTATGGCATAATGGTCCATTTGGGATCTTAGGAATTGCCTCAACTTTAGTTTGAGGGATCTGTAGTAGACCATGTGGTGTCATAAGAGGCTAAGAAGATGCTTTTCTTTTGGACTCAGTGGCAGATGAAGTTGATGGCTTGTCATATTGACGTGACTGAGTTTGTAGGTTGATTCGGAGGGGTTAACTTCATGAAAATTCATCATAAGGATCTGGTAGTAACTAGGACCAGAAGGTTGGGGGCATGGGTTGCTTGACCTAGCTAAGGTTGAGCAATAATAAATCCTTGCTAAAGGAAAGGATGTGTAATCTCTATCGATTTAGATGGCGCAAGATTCTGAGGTGATTGTTGACCTCTAGAAGTTGCTTGAGCTTCCCACATTTGGCGCATCTAGGGTGTTATCACTCAGATTTTCCTTAAAAGTTATTTAAAAGAAGGAAAATGTCCAAGGTAACTACAAACCAATATTTTAAGTACAGATCCTAGCCAATTTTCACTCAGAGATGGCTCTCTCTTTATAATTTAGCGTTGTTTTGATATGATATTAGGCTAGCTATTAATGTTTAAGCAATTTGTTTTGATTTGTTTGGTGGAATCAAGGAAACAAATGAGTAGAGCAGGAATTTAGGCCAATGGGCTATGGAGTCAAGTAGGAAAGGTTTGTAAGGAATTGATTAATCACTGAGGTAAGAGTTCATAAGGAAAGATAGCATAGCAAGGACAAATCTGAAGGTCTCAATGGATGGAGAACTTAACCAAGGCCAAGGGCAATGAAGAATCCTTAGCAGGGATCAAGGTGAAGAAGGGAAGATTGGCCAATAGCAAGTGTAATTAAGAATCATGTACTAAGGAACAATAAAGGGAATGAATTACAGAAGTAAGGGAGCAACTAAGAATTCCCATACTTAAGCAATTTAGTAGAAAACATTAAATAAGTGAACAGTTAAAACAAAGAGCATTTAAGCTAGTTTTGATAATATTATTCCTTATTTTCTTTTAATAATTATAAGAAAACACATATGATATCTCATAACATAGAAGGAAAGCAATAGTCAAACTCAGAGAAATGATACTTATTTGTTTCCCACAGTGCACATGAATCGAGTGAAATGTCCTCAGCTTTATTTAATCCAGTAAACCAGTCCAGCCTTGATTACAGTAGTTCCTTTAGCTCTAAACAAAAGTCTACAGAAATGCTTTTTAATCCACCCTAATTACTTCATTTTGTGAAGTATTTATGCAAAAATTAATACAAAATATCTCATAACTATATGAGATTTATTCTAGGAAACAAAAGTTATCTTCCACATGAAGATAGAAATAGATGAAAAATAGATTGTTTATTGTCCCTTTATTTGTGAATGTGCTAGACACTGGAACTTGGATTTGGCTCTTGCAGTTGCCTTGGTAGTTGTGTGCTGAATTTCAATCTTACCTTCACCTACTGATACTCTTTACCTGTGTTGATACTCTTTACTGTGTTACCAGACTTTACCATAGTCAACATTTTTACTTCACAGATTTACTATAGTAACTTCATAGTAAATTAGTCAAACTAGTGCACCACTCGTTATCTGGTATTTTCATCCTAATCATCTTCTTGTAAACCTCAACAACATCTTTGTACTTAGCAAAATTGGGTTGGCTGGTGAATAGATGTTTTACTTCATGTTCTATGTAGAATAGATTTTCCAAGCTATCATAAAGTACCTTTTCTGTAGGTAATGCCTTCACTCTTGAAAAACTTGCTTGGCTCCTGGCCTGTTTATTTAATATCTCAATATAGTCGTCATGCTTCGTTAACTTGTCATGTATAACCAGTGGGCTAGGAAGGCCTTTCTCTCTCAAAATGCCATATTTCAACATGAAGCTATCTATGTCTATTTGAATACTTTGACACCTTTTTTCTAGATTAAGCATTAAGTTCCTCTTAGTAAGAACTTTATTTATCTCAATAATTGTAGTTTTTATATCCTCAATATCTAACTACTCTAGCTGGTGCCTGTTCCTACTGTTCAAGAAATTAATTAATTGGTTTTCCTCTTCAAGCTTATCTCC
The DNA here is from genome assembly GCA_000404065.3 of Pinus taeda. Lineage (NCBI taxonomy): Eukaryota > Viridiplantae > Streptophyta > Pinopsida > Pinales > Pinaceae > Pinus > Pinus taeda. The sequence goes on along the minus strand of APFE030503099.1, from coordinate 24,900 downwards.
GAGTTCATCTTTAGTTTTTTGGATAGCTTCTATAGCTACTTTGATCAATTCCGTCTGTCCAAAAATAACCTAAATTGAAGGCCAAATATCATTGATGGAATCAATGATATTGTCCCACAAAATATCTTTCGTATCTCTTAATGGTTTTTCTAATGTCAAATCCTTTTCTAGGACTCTGATTCTTTCCTCCATCCTTTTATTTTTTCTTTCTTCTTCTTTATTATGAATCTTTGCTAGCTCATAGTTTGTTTCCAAACTTGACATTTTTTCCTTGAGCTTTTTCACTTATGTAGCTTAGATACTCATTTGTTCCATGTCTTTGATCACTTCATCTATCTTTTCTGCTATGGTCCCTACACTGGTTGATGTACCTGTAGTTGACGTAGTCCCTACTATTGGTAATGTTGTCACTGGAGGAAGTCTTGGTGCTAAAGAAGCTACTAGAGTGGAAGGTACTGCTGTAGAAACTATGGGTATGACAGTCTAAGGAGCAGTGGCTAGCTCACTCTGCTTAGACTATATAGCATTCTCCAATTCCTTCTCAGTTTCTTTTAACTGATAATTTAACTTAAGAACTAGGTCCATAACTTCTTCCTCCTTTTGTCTCTCTATGACTTCTACAGTTTGAGGATGGTGGAGAGGAGGGATCTTGAGTTGCTTCTTCAATGCAGCTATATCATCATTTTTCTTTTTAATCAATTGTTCTGCTGCTTTGACATCTTTGGCATTGTGTCCCAATTCTATCACTAAGTCTTCTAGAGTTTTTATCCTTGTGTCCTCAGCTTGAGAGGAGGCCTTTTACAATTGCGGTTGTGTCGTGGTATTGTGCAATGATTTTTGTAATTGGTGTGTTGTGATGACCTTATTAATCAAGGTGGAATAGACCATCTCACCAGTTTGTTTGTGCAGTTCTATTTGGTCAATAGGATGGATATCCTTTGCCAAAACTTAAAAATCAGTTTTTAAATAATCAACCATGGATCTTGGTCGTTGTACAGTTGGCTTGGGGAAGCTCATCTGCATTATTCCTTCCTTTATGTCAAAAGCTAACATAAGCTTAATCTGGTTAGTTGGAGCCATTTGGAGTTAGTGAGCATAGGTTTGAGCTTTTAGTTTCTCATTCCTCACTTTAATATCTTTATACTTTCATTTAATTTTCAGGCTCTATTAAGAGGGAGCCCTAAAAGAAGACACCTTTGTGCTTTGCTGTCTTTCCAATGCTTGTATATGTGAAGTAGATGGTGTCCCACCAGTTGGAATAGTCTGCATACTGTCTGTCCTTTCTACCACTGTGTTTCCTGTGGTCTCCTCAGTATACTCTTCTTCTACATAGGGGTTTAACCTTTCCCTTTTATCAAAAGTTTGATCAATAGGCCTATTAGAAGGAGTGGCCTCTTCTCTATCTCTTTTAAGATTTCTTTCTTCATTGAGAGGAGTCTACAAAACAGGAGGGTTGCTCATGATTTGTTCAGGTCGAGCAAACTCCTCTGAGATTTCAGGCTCCTCAGATTCTTCTAGTTGTCCTAAATGCTCCTGTTGTTTTGATGGCCCTGCCTGTTATGAGGACTTTTGGTGCTTTAAATCTTCTGCTTGTTTTGATGGCTATGTACTAGTTTCCTGTGATTACCTTTGTCATGAAGTTTCTCCTAGCACCTGTACAAACAAATCTTCATCAAGCCTTCATTCTAAATCCACCAAAACATTGTCAAATTCCACTTGTTTGCTATCTTGATCTATTAGAGTGCCTTCCACCCATTCAGATTGATTGGAATATTGTTCAATTTCTGGGATCCTATGGAGGATATAAGGAGATAGCTTTTGTTTCTTCCTTCTGTTATAAATGAAGCTATGAGGGTCATAGGCCCAAATGAAACTCTTTTTTAATCTCAATCTTTGGAGGATTTCATCTGCCTCCTTTCCTGATTCTCTATTATTGCAAATGAATGGGCCTAAATGATCCTTTATTCTCAGCTAAGCCTTCTTCTTGTTTTTGACAAAGTGAATCTCATCAGAATTGATCATTTGCCTGTAGTACTCTAGAGAAAATAATCGCATGGGGAGATATCTAGGTAATTTATAAGGGGGCAACTCACACCCATAAATCCTAATTTCAGTATGGTTTTGGTAAAAGTACCAATCCCCTACTTTGTATTGTTTGGACAGCTGGATAACCCTCTTAATGTCTGCACTGGTTCTAGGAGGGGGACTTCCTAATAACATTGTAGTCACTGGATGTACAAATAGGTCAATAAAATTTGTTTATGGATAAGGACAAAGAATAAGACTTGTGGAATGAAGAGGTCCAAAAGATGACAGACCTAGGATTCCCATTGGTATCAAGCTTTTGTATAGAGAAGGGAAACCTATTGGCTTGGTAGTAGAGAAACAAATGATATAGGACTGATGAATACTTGATACCCTCTCATTTTCAAGTCTCATAAACTAATCATGCATTTTATCTGTAATGAACTTGGCATAGTCCAACTTGACTGCAGGAGGTTGACTAGGGGTAAAAATAGACATATAGGAAAAAGTCATCTCATCTACATACTCATTAGTAGAAAAACCTAAAATACATGTTATCATTGTGATGATATCTTTGCTCAGATCAGAAAAGATGACTGACATGTAAGGAGGGGGGTCTTTTGGCATGTTCCCTTCTTTAATGAAAGTCTGGCAGATTTGGGTACTTATGGAACTAGATAGCTTAGAGGATCTTTCAAGCAAATCAAAAATGGAAACAGGGGTGAGGTCTTGACCAGGCTGCAACTGTAACATCTCATTTATCGAATCAACTGTAATGATGAATAGGATTTTCTAGTCTGAGGACATTATAGCTCTCATAATAGGGTCATAGTTTGCATGGAAGTAGTGAATAATTTCTTAGAAGACATGTACGCTGGGGAATTGATACTTGGGTAGGTTTTACTCCTAGAGACCTATCTTATTTGCATGGTTCAATTAGTTATCTCGATATCTTCAATGCAATTTCAAAAGGGTTTCATCAAAGGTGACGTCCTTTATCTGAAAATCTTTGTCAACTAGGGGAAGGTGGTCCAAATCTTTGTGGGGAGTGGTAGCTGGCACAATATTTAAGGAAACTAGGGCATCCATCCTTGGTTCTTTTGGATTCAAGGATGAGATCAGAGAATTTCAGGGAACTATGGAAAAATGGGTTGTCTTAGGGAGTCTCAAGACCGCCAAACAGCTTAATTTCACTAAATACTTAATTTCTACAGCAATTCAATTCAGGTTTAGCATGAAAGATAGGGTTTCTTCATTGAAAATCGGTAAATACCTGGTTATGGTTGTATGAAGGAATAAAATGCACTGGTGCACTGTTCATAGGGAGCGTAAGGGTTTGCAATGGTAATCTGGAGTTCAAAGGCTTCTGGAATTTGACGGTTGGAAACGGGTTGACAACTCGAGCATACTCTGCCCGTGCATGGGGAACAGGAGTTTCTTTTCTTGGTAAAACAAAAATAATGAGTATTTTTGGTTTTATTTGTAAATTCAATGGATTTGGCGGGTATAATGGGAAAGCGACAATTGGTGCCAACTAAAGGAGGTGACGTTTTGTCATTTAGTGAGGGTAGTAGGTGGAGGCGGTAAGCGGAATCTATTGCACCGCTTTTGGGCATTTGGCAATATTGGGAGAGGTCCACCCGATGCCATTCATCGAGTGACATGTAGCGGCAGGGTGAATAGTAAAACCACTCACATAGGGCAGGTAAAGGTCGGCGTTGGAGGCCACCCAATATGAGTGTCAACCGTTAGATCTAAAGGGGTTAGATCGTACGGTGGTCAAGGAAGGGATTTGATCAGGAATTAATGGAGGGTTCTATTGGGATAATCACTACAAATTAGGGGAATTAATGATGTTAGGGGTGATGTGATTGGAAAAAGGCTCTTACTTAATCACAGGTTGATTAACTAATTCCTTTTTAGTGTGGCGGAGGGTTATAGGTCTTAAACAATCGTAGATAGATTAATTAATCTATCGATTAATTAATCCGTCTAATTATTTATTAAGGTTTATATTTCAAACCATTAGGGCGGGATATTAACATAGGGAATTTTAATAATATATACAGGAAAAGGGGTGTATTTTCGAGAAGTTAAATATAATAAATTAATGTTAGATGTTAATATGAAATGGAAATGGAAATGAAAGATGTGATAAGTAAAATGCTTTAGATATACATTGATTTTTATGCATTAGAACATCATAACTTAGGCTTAAGTGCATTTTGTGGGTTTTTTGTGAAAAGGGGTTTTGTATGGGAATAATTACTTTTCCGAAGCAAATAGTGATTTTATTTTGGGAAAAGGGGGTTTTAGGGAAAATGAATGAATTATGGAGGGGGTGAATGTTGATGAGAGGGTTTTAGTACTTGGAACCTGTTATCACTCAGGTTGTCCCTAAGCTCCTAAAGGGATACGGCCGAGTTAACCACAAACCAATCTTTGGATTGCAGGGTCTAGCCCACCTGCAATCAGAGAGGGCTCTCTCTTAATGATTTAGCTTTGTTGATGATGATTTTAGGCTAGCTATTGGGTTCAGTGGGTTTTGTTGGTGTTTGGGTGGAAGATAGATGTAAGGAAGATAATTCCAAGCAGAGAGGCAAGGGATAGTGTGATAAGTTTCAAACCATTGGGCATGGAGTCATGGATTGAGGTTTGTTGTTGCGTTTTCTTGGTCACAAGAGGATTATAGAGCGGGATAGCTACACATGAAACAATACCAATTTCTGAAAAGATGGGATGAAAGTCAGAGACGAAAGGCAATTAAGAATCTTTCATCTACTAACAAAGAAGGGAAATGAACGTATGATTATCTAGGAGCAATTAAGAATTCCTAACTAATCATTCATATGTGAAAGAAATAGTGTAAACATGATCATTTAAGTATGCATATTCATAACTATTCCTGGTGAAAACATATAGAAATCACAAAAATTGAGCATATGGTGCTGCCAAGCAAATCCTAAACTATTCTTCTTTTCTGTAAATTCAGATGGTGTAACACAGATGGTAAAGCAAACATGAAGAAAAACTAAAACATAGTTAAGGAACACTTATTGAGCCATGTAGAAGCACAGGAATTCCACAGCCACTCTTTGGCCAATTAGGCACAGCAGACAGTTTTCATAATCCATGCATTTCAGCAGTCTTTGATTATAGAAATTATCACATTTACAGTGCGAGTCTCTGCTCAAGCAAAATATCAGACTCACGAAGAACAACCAACCAACCCTTACTACATTTTTCAGGGTGGTATATATAGGTAAAATATCTAAAAGTATTTATTACAACTAACCTAAATAGGTCTACAAGAAAAAATCTTTCTAAAACCTAACTTATGCTGGAATTAAATGCAAGTAAGTCTTTTTTGGGCTGCACCAGAGGCAGCTGGATTTAAAGTGAGTTGATGGGGTGTCCTCTGTGACTTGGTGCAGTGGTTCTGTAATAACTGTACATTGAGTTCTGGTCCACTGATCTGATGTGAGTTTTAATGTGCAATCAATTGTGCTAGTGAGCTTTGAATGGTTCCTTAACTGCTTCCTAACTTTCAAGGTTTCATTTTAATGCTTCATTCACCTCGAGCCCTGAGAAGATCTCCGCTGATATACTTTGTCGCTACACTGATACTCTTTGGCATGGTTCTTGGCTGCATATTTGCTCTGATATTCTTTAACTTTTGAACCGGGTCTCTCTCTATCTTTTGATGCGTTCAAAACTGCAAAATAAGGATTTTTCGGCCCTTTTCAGTGCAAAATTGGCCGAGGAATCAAAAGATTCCCTAAAGATTCTTCAATATGGCCTATTTCCCATAGTGATGCACGATTAGCGCTAAGCACTAATCGCGCATCGAAAACTGCCTCAGAAATTCAATCCAGGGCTCCGAAGCTTGATTTTTGCGCTTGCGCGTTTCCTTTTTCAGCTGCTGACGTCAGCATGATGTCAGCGATACGAATGCTGACATCAACATGATGTCAACAGTGGGACCCCCAGTACAGATGTGACGTCAGCAGGGTGACGTGGAAGCACGGCAGGGTGATGACGTGGCGGGACAAGCTGGCAGGGTGACGTGAGCCAGGCGCAGGCAGGAAGGGGTGAGGTGGAGGCAATGTGGCAGGGTGACGCGGTGCTCCTATTACGCGAGGGGAGGGAAGTTTTGGTATGCATCGGACCACCTTTGGTACAGAGGTGGTTTTTGTCAGGGGCGGCCCGATGCAATGGGATGCCGCCAGTTGTCCCGATGTATGTCGGTAAAACCATCGGACATCGTGTGCTAACGAACACTCACAAGAGGGCGCCCGATATGCATAAGAGTCGTTGGATCTGGGAGGGCTGATCCGACGGTGGTCGGGAGGAGAACATGAGCGGGGTTTAGTTAAGGTGCGCGCACAATAAACTTTAATATTTGCGGCCGCGGGTGGGTTTCAAACTTTAGAAAATGGTGTAATGTGTTTGGCGCGCTGGTTATTTATTAATCAACTATTAATAAATTCCAAAAATGAAATGCGTGGGGGTTTGTGAATGCATTTGAAGGGGGGGTTTTTGTGTTTTGGAAGGAGTCCAAACACCTTGAAGGGGAAATTTATGCAGAGATGAGGGTTCTTACTAAGGTCCAGGTGACTTAGTAATTCCCAAGGAGATACTTATGATTATGTTTCAACCAGAAGATGGGGATATTTACATAGGGGAATTATTACCATAGTTCTGATAGGGGGAAGGGAAATAGATAGGGATTTACATAATAATGTCAGGAGTTAATATGAAAATGACAAGAAAGCGCTAAGTTTCATAGGTCTTAGGCTTCAAAGGGGAGGTAGAACTTTGCAAAGAAAATATGTACCCTCCTTGGATAAAGCAGATCTTTATTAAGGCAATTGATATGGAAATGATGAAACTAAGAGATACCAAGCATATCTTGACCTCTTTAGGGGAAGTTAGTAAATGATTTAGGGAAGAGGAAGAAGGGGAAGTTAGTCATGCCTCATTTGCAGTCCTTCGAATGGGAACTGCCTGCTAACTGTGATCTGGATAAATATAACACTTGAAAACATGGAGTTGATCACAAATCACCATTATGCAACCTCAAAATTACCTACCCAGCCTACTTATCTAACATTTTTTCTTCTTTTTGGTTTGGGTGCACTTAGACTTGCAGACCCAGCTTTTCAACTTTTTATTTTTCTGTCCTAGTATCTACAAACTACCCTTATTTCTTCCAAGGGCCCAGATTAAGCAGTTGGGCTCCTTTGATTCTCTGCCTATCTAAGAATCTACCAAGATTAAGCTGTTTGGACAGATTATTTATTCTCTCTATTCTAAAACAGGAAATTGAAACCTAGGGAGACCAAGATTAAGCTGTTTGGACCTCCCTTTAGCTGAAAATACTACAAAAATGGAATAATTCTTCGAAATTGGAATGCAGAAGTTGCACTCTGAGCAGCACACTCTCATGGCCTCTTTATCTGGTGACTGTTAGCAAATATGGAGCATTGCAGGATGCAAAGTATGACATATTTGGCCTGTAAAAATGTCAATCATGAAATATGAGTAACCTGCTGTAGCAGGAGGTTAACAGAACCTATAAGTCATTGGGCTGAGGGTCAGATCCTTCCAAAAGTTAGAGAAATGCTCTGAGCCCCTTTAACTTAAGGTTTTAGGCACTTTGATTGTTGTTTGCGGGAAATTAGTGAAATTAGGGGTACAAGGAATGAGGAAATTAATAACTTGACTTTGTAAATGTCTCATTGTTATCCATAATTCTAACGTAATATGATGATGAAAGTAAAGGATATGAGTTTGAACTAATCATTCATCATATACCATTATACAACCATTCATCTACTTACCCACTTACACATCCTACCGTTTTTTCTACTTCTTATTAGGGTGCACTTAAATTAGCAAACCCTTATCAAACTTTTCTTTTATTTTACAATGAAAACCTATAAGTCTATCCTTATTACATCCACAGGCTCAAATTAAACTATTGAGCTCATTTTATTCACTCTACCTATCTACTTATCTACCAAGATTAAACAATTTGGTCAGATTTTATTCTCTATCTCTAAACATGAAATTCAAAACATTGAAATAGCCAAGTTTACACTATTTAACCATCCATGGATTGTGGCATAAGTAACAAGCTACACACAACCTTTTATTTCTCATCAAAGTAAATAGTGGTGGAATTTGGACTTTCACACTTCATGGTCTTTTTCTTTTATTAGGGTTCATTTTTCATCTTTTTTTACCTTTATTTATTTTTTTTATCCTTAATTTTTCTTTTAGGACAAATCCTCTTTATATTTTTTTATTTTTTGAATTTTTGAATATGGAAAACATTTGCAGAAACAAAAGGTATGTACATATTACAGAGATAAACTAAGGCAATCATAAATTATGACACCTATCAGTATAGGAGCATAACAGTGGCTCCGCTTGGGGATGGCTTTCCCTGGTGGAAAGTCAAGAACTATAGATCAATGGCCTTGTGAAAGACTATGATTTTACCCTGCAATTTTCCCTTTATTCTGCTACTCTATTGATATTTATGACAGTGACACTTTTGAAGCTTAGGGCCTTCTTTTCAGGCTTCAACTCTAAACTTTACCATCCAATCCAAACTAAACTTTCTGAAGGATATAGTATGCACAACTAAAACTGGTAAAATTAGTAACTTGGATCAACATAGTGCTTCAACATTCGACCATTAACTGGTCCTCCTTCTACCTCAGCACCATTCAATTCTTTGAGAAAGTAAGCAATATTACCTCTAAAGGCATATATAATGTATGGACCTTTCCACAGGAAGTCAAACTTCCCATGTTTCCCTTTGTCTTCTATTCTAGACTCCCACTTCGGAACTTTATCACCAAGATATAAGTCTTCTCCCTTGGTTCTTTTATTAAAAACTTTCTTGAGTTTTTCCTGCAATACTTGGGCTCTAATGTATACTTCCTCCCTAGTTTGTTGCAAATGAATGGTCTAATTTATTCTCCTCTGAATATTTTTTGGCTCAACTTGGGATTCCTGGAGTAGTTTCATCATTGGGATTCCTAATGATGAAGGGAAAATGATTCCATCCCATAGACTAACTGATAAGGACCAGTACCAATAGATTTCTTGGTTGTAAGCGTATCTGCCCACAAAGCATTGATCAGTGTCTTGTTCCATGTTTTCTTATTGTCTTCCAGTAATTTTTTAATAATATTCATTAGGCATTTGTTGGAGGATTCTGCGAGACCATTCCATTGGGGATAGTAAGTTGTAGAGTGACCAAGGGTTATATGGTATTTATGGAAGAAATCAATCATCCTCTTTGATTTAAAGGCTACAACATTGTCTGTGATAATTTTGTTGGGACAACCAAATCTGGACAAAATATTGGCCTCCAGAAAACCTATGATGACAGAATCAGTGGCTTGTCTAGAGGGAATGGCTTCTATCCATTTTGTAAAGTAACCTGTGGCAGTTAAGATCCACCTATGTTGAGCAGAAGAACGGGAGTGAATTCCACCAATGAAGTCTAGACCCCACTGTTGAAAAGGTTTTTCAGTAGAAATGGGTTTCAAAGGTAAAGGCAGGAGTTTTATTTTCCCTTCAAAGATCTGACACTTGTGGTAGGAGGTTATAAACTTTTTAACATCAGAAAACAAGGTTGGCCAGTAAAATGTAGCTTTGAGGATTTTATCAACTATTTTCTTCCAGTAGAGGTGTCCTCCACAATCACCTGCATGAAATTCTTGGAAAACTTTGTCAGATTCCTCCTTTAATAAACAATTCAATAGAATGCCTTCATGATTTTTCCAAAATAAAGTATTATCAATTATGCAGACTTTCAAAGATTTCATTTTCAAAAACCTACTTTTAGTTCTAGACAACCCTGGAGGAGCTTGTAAATTTTGTAAAACGTATATTATATCAGCATACCAAGGTGAATCTAAAAAGGCCTAATTGATCTGTGGAGTGGTCATGTCCTCTTCATTATCTAGTTCTGCAATAAAATTTATACCCAAGGCTTGGCAATTTGTTTCAACCATAAGTTTGGCCAACCCATGGCCTTTGATTAATTTTGTAGGTTTAATCTCTACATCATACTCTAATATTGTAGCTATCCACTTTCCCCTTTTTGCATCAACTCCATTTTGTGTTAGAATGTCTTTGACTACAACATTGGGACATAAGCTACTATGTGAGAGTACAAAATATATACTCTAAAATCTTTGATGGATTTTACCAAAGCAAAAGCCTACTTTTCCATTATGTTATACTTCAAAGGTGCATCTCTTAGAGCTTTACTAAAGAAGGTTATTGGTTGTTCAAATCCCTGATCATTCTTCTATAGTAAAACTGCAGTAATACTATGTTTAGATGCGAAGGAAAAAAATGATAAATTCTCTATCAAACATTGGACTTATGAGGACTGGTGTTTGTGTCAAGGCTAATTTTATATCTTCGAATGATTTTTTAGCCTCTAGGCTCCATTTAATAGCCGAATCTTTCTTCAACATTTTATTTAATAGTCTAATTAGTTCAGCTAGGTTAGAGATATATCTTCTTAAAAAGTTTATTTTTCCTAAAAATGCCTGAAGTTCTTTGATGTTTCTAGGATGGGGTATTTTCAAAATAGCTTCAATCCTAGTTGGGTCAATTCGAATCCCATCTTTAGAGATAATGTGGCCTAGCAATTTGCCTTCTTCCAAACCAAATAAAGACTTTTTTGGATTCAGGGAGATGCCATATTTCCTGCATTTAATAAAGACCTGCCTAAGATGATCGAGGCACTGTTGATCTGACCTGGAAAACATTTTGATATCATCAAGGTATATAACTAGGAAATCATGGATTTCCTTAGCAAAGGAAATATACATTTCTCTTTGAAAGGTAGCCCCTGCATTTTTCAGTCCAAAAGGCATTTTAACATACATAAAGGTACCCCATGGGGTAGTGAAAGTAGTCTTTGCTTGATCACCTGAATGTACTAGTATTTTGTTGTAACTAGAGAACCCATCTAATAGTGAGATCCTTGTGGAACCTACTACCCTTTGCAATATGTGATCCAATTTTAGGCAAGGGATATATAGTTATCTTTGAGTGAAACTTTGTTTAAATTCCTAAGATCCACACATAGTCTTATTTCTCCAGTTTTCTTTCTTGTAGGGACAAGATTAGATACTGAATCTGAAAACCTAATGGGTGCAATAATCTTAGCTTCATACATTTGTTTGATTTCCTTTTCGATAGAATGTAGTAGAACAGGGTTAATTCTTCTAAGCTTTTGTCTAAAGGGCTTTTGATCTTCTTTTAAAGGGATAATGTGTTGTATGATGCTAGTATCATGGGGTTTTAGGTCCTCATAACTCCAGGCAAAAACATCCTAGAATTCCTTCATAAGTTCCATATATTTCAATTTTTCATTGGGAGGTAATGATTTTGACAGTTTTATTAGCTTGGGATTATCTTCAGATCCTATATTACATTCCTCAATGTCTAATTCCAAAGGTTCCATTTTAGGTGTTTTAGGAATATCATTTGAGTCAAATAAGTCCTCCAAAAGGAGTTAATTCCTTGGGTAAGAAATTATCTTTGAGGTTTATGACTTCAATTTCATCCTCAACTACTTCATCAATTTCCATATGTTTTAAATCTTGAATACCTGAATTTGTGAATTTTGTAGGATGAAGTCTATCTTTTATTTGATCTTTTTATAGTTTATTAATTTCTACTTCATTAGAGCAATCAAAATCTACTGCTATGTCAGTGTATATATTGGTATTTACAAATTCATCATCTAAAGTTAAAAAATTGTTAATATGTTTATCATTTTCAAATACTTTCCAGTTCTTTAAGTTGTCAAGAATAGCCGGTCTATGCCTAACCTCTGGAATGTACTGATGGTTGGGCTGGAAGGGCAACTTACAGGTACTAGCAAACATGACCAAACTGTGAGATTGCATGCTATGTTTTCTCGGCATAACAGCAAGCTTGGTTTCTAAAAAAGTGTTAAGGATTTCTACAACTGTACCTCTATAAAATCCTTGTCTAGGGTCTCTAGTCAAGTAAACACCATTAATTTGTTTAACTATCAATTTAGAATCTTCCATAATTGATACCCTTATACCTCCTAATCCTTTAACCAGTTTAAGACCTAATAGGAGTGCTTCATATTCTGCCATATTGTTTGTGCATTTGAAGTTTAACCTATAGCAATGACCTTCTGCATGATCATTCTCTAAGTTATAAATCCATACACCTACTCTTCAACCTAGCTTGTTTACCAAACCATCAAATTCTAAATGCCATAAGATTTCATGTTCTAATTTTCATCTGGGGCAGTGGAATCCTTCTTGACCAAGGTATCTATATTTTCTTTGTTATCTGATGTTTCATGAATTTGGATATTTTGATTTTCTTTTAACACTGCAATTTCTTTTGGCTCTGTTGTTATATCACTTGAAGTATCTTCTCGATTAGTTTCAGCATTGTAAAGAATAAAAGAATCCATGTCAGAACGTACTGAATATATAGGAAAGTTCTGAGGCTTCTCCTAACTACTCACTACATACTTCATCAAAGTTTCTCTATACAATTTCTTGGGATGTCCAAAGACTGAAATAGTAGCATAAGACATATCTAATTGCAGAGATCCTTGGAGTTTAGCACCCTAGGATCTAGATAACAACATGCCATACTTGGGTGGTATATCAGCAACAACAATCTCCATGAGTATAGTTTTGGCAGGGTATTGAACTAGGGAGACACACAAATATTTTATGAGACCTAAGCATTTAACATGGCTTGAATCAAAGCAGAATAGTTTATAAGGCCTAGTGATATCCAAGTTGAGCTTTTCCATTATAGACTTAGGCATAAGGTTGTGTGAGGCTCTAAAGTCCAACATGGCATTGTCTAGGATTTTGTTGTGGATGTTAAGGCTGATGTAGAAAGGTGGTATCTCTCCTTCAACTGGCTTTCCATTAACATCTAGTTCGAAAAGTAACTTAGGTTGGTCATCAAATAGATTCACAGAATCTTCATTTTCAACATAGTTCAGAGATTTACTAATTTGAGATCTATATGTTTCGTGTTTAACCAATTCTGTCAAAGGCACTGAAATTTTGAGTTTGGCCACCTCTGCTCCCAAATTGAAAGGCAGAGGGGATTTATCTATCTAAAAATTTGGAAGTTTATAGCCAAAGTTCTAAGCAACGTGTTTTTCTTTTTCATTGTTAGGAATATTTTCAATTGGATTTTCTAATATGATTTCTGGGGATTGTTCCATTATTCTTTTGAGGGGGACTGAAGTGGAAGGCTACTCATTAGAAGGCTAGTTATCTGTTACATCTTCAATTGTGGGGATAGGAGGATTTTGATGTGGTCTAGAAAGGATTTGTAAGGTTTTTGTAACTTGAGGATTATGATTTGTAGCTTTTCCTTTCTTAGGCTGGCTAGGCATTGTCTTTTTATTCTGATCAAGAACAACAGGGTTCTTCTTGCTTCCTAAGTTGTATTGTTTATGAACCTTGAAAATAGCATAGTCATACCATTGCTTATCGTCGAAATATTCTCATGTTTGAGTTTGTAATGGTTGAAGCATGTATAATTCTTGATCATCCTGAGTTAGAAAAATAGTTTCTTCATTACCTAAACCCATAAGGTTGATCTGAGTGTCTGTCTCAGGGTCTTCCTGGTGAGAAGTCTCAGCATAATTTTCTTGGAAAGGTGGTCTAATGTTCTGCTCAGGACCATTTTTACCAGAGTTTTGGTTCTGGTTTTTTTCTAAAGTTCAGATTTCTCACTGGATTAGCCTGTTCGTTATCCTAGTGAGGTTTCCTTTTAATAAATTATATTCTGTCCATCAACCTTTCCATTCCTTTGGCCAAAGCATCCATTTTTTGGTCAAAGGGTGAAGTTTCCTCTTTCAAGGGTATTCTTCTCTCAGTTCTAACTCTGGCTCTTTTGGCAAGTAGGTTAGCTTCAACGCTTATTGCTACACTCTGCATTTCTTCCAGAGTGGGGAGATTTCTTTCTCTTAATTGAAAAGCCATATCTGTATCAAACCCATCTAGAAATTTGATTGGGGCTAAGCTGAGTGGAGGTCTAAGGTCAAGTTGAATGGCATTATATACACTATTAAACCTGGTGCAATAGTCTTGAATAGTTTCATTTGGTCCCCTTTTAAGGTTTTCATATTCAGATAAAATTTGAAGTGGGTTCTTCTTCTTCTCCCACATATTCAAGAATTGTTGGTAAAGGACTTCTAGACTATCTATGCTCTGAGGGGGCAAAGATCTAAACCACTTTCTTACTTCTCCAACTAGACTTTGGACAAAGATTCTCATTTGGACATCTGCTATGTTGATCTCATGAAGTTCAAAGTAGTCTGTCATTTTCCTAGTGTGTTTTTGTGCTATGTATGTTCCAGTGCCATCAAAGGTGACAATTTTACTCCGATAGTCCTATGGCATATCACCTTGGGGAGCAGGAATCACGTGAGGAGCATATCTGTTAGCCATGATTCTAGGTTGGGTAGGGGTGTGAACTAGAGTTGGGGTAATAAGGGTTGCTTGGGTTGTGGAGGAAGAATTAGATGTAGTGGTAGGCCGTTAAGTGGTGATTGGCTGAAGAGGAAGTGAAGGAATGAATGGAGGGGTGGATTGGACTTCGGAAAGGTGGGGGAATAATGATGAACTAAAATAAAGTGAAGTTGTTTCAAAAAATTTAGGGGTTCTATCAGTGGTAAGGGATTATTGAGGGGAGTTCAATAGATTTCGATCAATTGACAAATTGGTTCATTGGATTTCAAGTTCTCTGATGAATTCTAGATCTTGGACTAAGTCCAATAGTTCACTATCAGATGTGGTTCTAAAAAGAGAAGTTTTGAAGTACTCATCAAAAGGAAGGTCTTCTAAGAAAAGCCACTAAATTTGATCTAAACAAAGGTCTAGGGTTGAGTGAACTCTCTTGCCTTCTGATGATTCTTGGAATCAGGTTGGGATTTTCAAACACAGAGGGAGGATTTGGACCAAGGTTAGCCCTAGTGTAATGAGTTCTCCCTGAAGCCAGATTTAGAGTTTTATAAATGATTTCTTTTATGGCTGTTCAAAATAACTTCTAATAATCCTTTAAGATGCTTCAAAATTAAACTTTATGTTTCTCAAAGGTTTACTTCGACTGAGGATTTGTTCATTCCCCAATATGGTCACCACTATGTTATCACTCAGATTTTCCTTAGAAGTTATTTAAAAGAACGAAAACTTCCAAGGTAACTACAAACCAATATTTTAAGTACAGATCCTATCCAATCTGCACTTAGAGACGGCTCTCTCTTTATAATTTAGTGTTGTTTTGATATGATATTAGGCTAGCTATTAATGCTTAAGGAATTTGTTTTGATTTGTTTGGAGGAATCAAGGAAACAGATGGGTAGAGTAGGAATTTAGGCCATTGGGCATCGAGTTAAGTAGGAAAGGTTTATCACGAATTGATTAATCACTGAGGTAAGAGTTCACAAGGAAAGATATCACAACAAGGACAGATTTGAAGGTCTCAATGGATGGAGAACTTAACTAGGGCCAAGGGCAATGAAGAATTCGTAGCAGGGATCAAGGTGAAGAAGGCAAGATTGGCCAATAGTAAGGGAAATTAAGAATCGTATAGTAAGGGCCAACAAAGGAATGAATTATAGAAGTAAGGGAGCAACTACGAATTCCCATACTTAAGCAATTTAGTAGAAAACATTAAGTAAGTGAACAGTTAAACTAGAGAACATTTGAGCTAGTTCTGGTAGTATTATTCCTTGTTTTCTTTTAAGAATTATAAGAAAACACATATGATATTCATAACATAGAAGGAAAGCGATAATCAAACTCAGAGAAATGATACTTATTTGTTTCCCACAGTGCACATGAATCGAGTGAAATGTCTTTAGCTTTATTTAATCCAGTAAACCAGTCCAGCCTTGATTACAGTAGCTCCTTTAGCTCTGAACAAAAGTCTACATAAATGCTTTTTAATCCACCCCAATTATGTCATTTTGTGAAGTATTTATACAAAAATTAATACAAAATATCTCATAACTATATGAGATTTATTCTAGAAAACAAAAGTTATCTTCCACATGAAGATAGTGACAGATGGAAAACAGATTATTTGTTGTCCCTTTATTTGTGAATGTGCTAGTATTGACACTCAAATTGGGGTCTTGTAGTTGCCTTGGTAGTTGTGTGTTGGACATCACTCTTAACTTCACCTACTGATACTCTTTACCTATGTTACCAGACTTTACCATAGTGAACATTTTTTACTTCACAGATTTACTATAGTAACTTCATAGTAAATCAGTCAAACTGGTCCACCACTCATTATCTGGAATTTTCATCCTGATAATCCTCCTGTAAACTTCATCAGCATCTATGTACTTAGCAAAAGTGGGTTGGCTGGTGAATAGATGTTTTACTTCATGTTCTATGTAGAATAGATTTTCCAATCCATCATAAAGACCTTTCCTGTAGGTAATGCCTTCACTCGTGAAGAACTTGCTTGGCTCCTGGCCTATTTATTTAATCTCTCAATATAGTCTTCATGCGTCATTCACTTTTCATGTATAACCAGTGGGCTAGGAAGGCCTTTCTCTCTCAGAATGCCATATTTCAACATGAAGCTATCTATGCCTGTCTAAATACTCTGACACCTTTTTTCTAGATTAAGCATTAAGTTCCTCTTAGTAAGAACTTTCTTTATCTCAATAATTTTAACTCTTCTATCCTCAATCTTTAACTGCCCTAGCTAGTTCATGTTCCTATTCTTCAAGAAATTAATTAACTGGTTTTCCTCTTCAGGCTTATCTCCCAGTTCATCTTTAGTTTTCTGAATAGCTTCTATAGCTACTTTGATCAATTCCATCTGTTCAAAAATAACCTGAATTGAAGGCCAAATATCATTGATGGAATCAATGATATTGGTCCATAAAACATCTTTCATATCTCTTAATGGTTTTCTAATGTCAAGTCGTTTTCCAGGACTTTGATTCTTTCCTCCATCCTTTTGTTTTTCTTTCTTTTTCTTTATTTTGAATCTATTCTAGCTCATATTTTGTTTCCAAATTTGACATTTGTTCCTTGACATTTTTCAATTCTATAGCTTGGATACTCATTTCCATGGCTTTGATCACTTCATCTGTTTTTTTTGTTGTGGTCCCTGCACTAGTTGATGTACCTGTAGTTGAAGTAGTCCCTGCTATTGACAATGATGTCACTGGTGGAAGTGTTGGTACCAAAGAAGCTACCAGAGTGGAGGGTACTGCTGTAGAAACTGTGGGTATGACAGTCTGAGGAGCGGTGGCTAGCTCGCTCTGCGTAGACTATATAGCATTCTCCAATTCCTTCTCAGCTTCTTTTAACTGGTCATTTAACTTAAGGACTAGGTCTATAATTTATTCCTCCTTTTGTCTCTCTATGACTTCTGCAATTTGAGGATGGTGGAGAGGAGGGATCTTGAGTTGCTTCTTCAGTGCAGCTATATCATCATTTTTTTTAATCAATTGTTTAGCTTCTTTGACATCTTTGGGATCATGTCCCAATTCTCCCACCAAGTCTTCTAGAGATGTTATCCTTGTTTATTTAGCCTAAGAGGAGGCCTTTTCCAATTTTAGCTATGCCATGGTATTGTGCAATGAGTTTTACAATTGGTGTGCTGTGATGGCATTATTAGTCAAGGTGGAATAGACCATCTCACCAGTTTTTTTGTGCAATTCTATTTGGTCAATAGGATGGATATCCTTTGCCAAAACTTCAAAATTATTTTTTAAATTATCAGCCATGGATCTTGGTTGTTGCATAGTTTGCTTGAGGAAGCTCATCTACATTTTTCCTTCCTTTATTTCTAAAGCTGACATCAGCCTGGTTTGGTTAGTTGGAGCCATTTGGAGGTAGTGAGCATAGGTTTGAGCTTTTAGTTTCTCATTCCTCACTTTAATCTCTTTATACATTCCTTTAATGTCCAGGCTCTGTTAAGAGGAAGCCCTAAAAGAAGACACCTTTGTGCTTTTTTGTCTTTCCAATCCCTGTATATGTGAAGTAGATGGTGTCCCACTAGTTGGAATAGTCTGCATACTATCTGTCCTTTCTGCCACTATGTTGCATGTGGTCTCCTCTGTATACTCTTCTTCTGCATAGGGTTTTAACCTTTGCCTTTTAGCAAAGGTTTGATCAATAGCCCTGTTGGAAGGAGTGGCCTCTTCTCTATCTCTTTTAAGATTTCTTTCTTCATTGAGAAGAGTCTGCAAAATAGGAGGGTGGCTCATGATTTTTTCAGGCCAAGCAATCTCCTCTGAGATTTTGGGCTGCTCGGATTCTTCTTATTGTCCTAAATTCCCCTGTTGCTTTGATGGATCTACCTGTTTTGAGGAATTTTGTTGCTCTAAATCTTCTGCTTGTTCTAATGGTTGTGTACTGGTTTCCTGTGATTTGCTTTGTCATGAAGTTTCTCCTGGCACATGTACAAATGAATCTTCGTCAAGCCTTCTTTCTAAATCCACCAAAACATTGTCAACTTCCACTTGTGTGCTATCTTCATCTATTAGAGTGCCTTCCACCCATTTAGATTGATTGGTATATCGTTCAATTTCTTGGATCCTATGGTGGATATAAGGAGATAGCTTATGTTTCTGCCTTTTGTTACAAATGAAGCTATGAGGGTCATAGGACCAGATGAAACTCCTTTTTAATCTCAATCTTTGGAGGATTTCATCTGCCTCCTTTCCTATTTCTCTATTATTGCAAATGAATGGGCCTAAATGATCCTTTATTCTTAGTTGAGCCTTCATCTTGGTTTTGACAAAGTGAATCTCATAGAAATTGATCATTTTCCTGTAGTACTCCAGAGAAAATAATCGCATGGGGAGATATCTAGGTAATTTGTAAGGGGGCAGCTCACACCCATAAATCTTGATTTCAATATGGTTTTGGTAAAAGTAACAATCTCCTACTTTGTATTGTTTGGATAGCTGGAGAACCCTCTTAATGTCTACACTGATTCTAGGAAGGGCACTTCCTAATAACATTGTAGTCACTCGATGTACAAATAGGTCAATAAAATTTGTGTTATGTATAAGGACAAGAACAAGAACTATGGAATTAAGAGGTCCAGAAGATGATAGACCTAGGATATGCTCTGGTATCAAGCTTTTGTATAGAGAAGAGAAACCTATCAGCTTGGTAGTAGAGAAACAAATGATATAGGACTGATGAATACTTGATGACCCTCTCATTTTCAAGTCTCATAAATTGATCATGCATTTTATCTGCAATGAACTCAACATAGTCAAACTTGACTATAGGACGTTGACCAGGGGTAAAAATAGACATGTGGACAAAAGTCATCTCATATACATACTCATTAGTAGAAAAACCTAAAATACATGCTATCATTGTGGTGATACCTTTGCCCAGATCAGAAAAGATGACTGACATGTAAGGAGGGTGGTCTTTTTGCATGTTCCCTTCTTTGATGAAAGTCTGGCATATTTGGGTACTTCTTGAACTAGATAGCCTAGAGGATCTTTCAAGAAAATCAGCAATGGAAAGGGGGGTGAGGTCTTGACTAGGCTACAACTATAGCATCTGGTTTATGGACTCAGCTATAATGGTGAATAAGATTTTCTGGTCTGGGGACATTACAGCTCTCATAATAGGGTCATAGTTTGCATGGTAGTAGTGAATAATTTTTGGGAAGACATGAACACTAGGGAATTAATACTTGGGCAGGTTTGATTCCCAGAGACCTATCTTATCAGCATGGTTCAAGTAGTTATCTTGATATTTGCAATTCAATTTCAAAGGGGTTTCATCAAAGGTGAGGTCCTTTATCTAAAAATCTTTGTCAGCCAAGGCAAGATGGTCGAGGACCCTGTGGGGAGTGGTAACTGGCTTTATATTTAAGGCGACTGGGGTATCCATCCTTGGTTCTTATGGATTCAAGGGCAATGAAAGAGAATTTCAAGGAACTATGGAAAAATTGGTCATCTCAAGGAGTCTCAAGACTGTTGAACAACTTATTTTCACTAGATACTTAATTTCTACAACAATTCAGTTCAGGTTTAGCATGAAAGACAGGGTTTCTCAGTTGAAAATGGGTAAATACCTGGTTATGGTTGTATGAAGGAATAAATGGAACCGGTGCACTGTTTACAAGGAGTGCAAGGGTTTGCAATAGTAATCTGGAGTTCAGTGGCTTCTGGAAGTTGACAGTTGGGAACAAGTTGACAGCTCTAATGTATTCTACGTGTGCATGGGGAATAGGAGTTTATTTTCTTGGTAAAACAAAAATAATGAGTATTTTTTTTTATTTGCAAAGTCAATGGATTTGGCGGGTATGATGGGAAAGCTATAGTTGGCGCCAACTAAAGGAGGTGATTTTTTGTCGTTTAGCGAGAGTGGTAAGGGGAGGTGGTAAGCGGAATCTATCACACCGCTTTTGGGTGCTTGGCGGCATTGGGAGAGGTATGCCCGATGCCATTCAGGTGACACGTAGCAGTGGGGTGAACAGTAAAACCGCTGACATTGGGCAGGTAAAGGTCGATGTCAGAGGCCACCCGATATGAGTGTCGACCATTAGATCTGAAGGGGTTAGATCGTACGGTGGTCGGGGAAGGGATTTGATCAGGAATTAATGGAGGGGCCCAATGGAATAATAACTGCAAATTAGGGGAATTAATGATGTTAGGGGCAATGTGCTTGGCAAAAGGCTCTTAATCCATCACAGGTTGATTAATTAATTCCTTTTTAATGCGGAAGAGGGTTATAGGTCTTAATTAATCGCAAATAAATTAATTAATCTATCGATTAATTAATCCATCTAATCATTTATTAAGCTTTATATTTCAAACCATTGGGGCGGCATATTAACATAGGGAATTTTAATAAGATATACGGGAAAAGGGGTGTATTTTCTAGGAGTTAAATATAGTAAATTAATGTCATATGTTAATATGAAATGGAAATGGAAATGAAAGATGCGCTAAGCAAAATGCTCTAGATATACATTGATTTTTCTACATTAGAACATCATAATTTTACTTTGGGAAAATGGGGTTTGAGGGAAAATGAATGAATTATGGAGGGAGTGAATGTTGATGAGGGGGTTTTAGTACTTAGAACCTATAAGTCATTGGGCCGAGGGTCCGATCCCTCCAAAAGTCAAAGAAATGCTCTGAGCCCCTTTAACTTAAGGTTTTATGTGCTTTCATTGTTGTTTGTGGGAAATTAGTGAAATTAGGGGTAAAAGGAATGAGGAAATTAATAACTTGACTTTTTAAATGTCTCATTGTTATCCATACTTTTAACGTAATATGATGATGAAAGTAAATGATATGAGCTTCAACTAATCATTCATCATATACCATTCTGCAATCATTCATCTACTTACCCACTTACACATCCTACCTTTTTTTCTACGTTTTATTAGGGTGCACTTAAAATGGCAAACCCTTATCAAACTTTTCTTTTATTTTACAGTGAAAACCTATCTAAGTCTATCCTTATTATATCCATGGGCTCAAATTAAATTGTTGAGCTCCGTTTATTCACTCTACCTATCTACTTATCTTCAAAGATTAAAAAGTTTAGTCAAATTTTATTCTCTATCTCTAAACATGAAATTCAAAACATGAAATAGTCAAGTTTACACTATTTGACCATCCATGGATTGTGGCATAAGTAACAAGCTTCGTACAACCTTTTATTTCTCATCAAAGTAAATAGTGGTGGCATTTGGACTTGCACACTGTCATGGTCTTTCTCTTTTCTTGGGGTTCATTTTTCATCTTTTTTGACCTTTTCTTTATTCATTTTGCCCTTTGATTTTTCTTTTAGGACATACCCTATTTACATTTTTTAAGAGGAATTAACCCCCTTCTATTTATGAAATTCCCTTAATTGAATTGTGAAATTCTTTCAGGTTGATCATCTGACTGAATGCAACACTTGTACACTCAAGATGATTCGAATTGGATCCATAAATAATGATTGACAGAGCCATGGTTGTACCAGGTCTGGACAGGCTTCAAAGGATTTAAAACAGTGATCAAGAACACCTCTAAACCAGTGGCAATGGCAGCCAGTGTGGAACAACGAGGACCTCGGTCAAAGCGCGCTGATCGAGGCCCATGGAGATTGCGCATGAGGTGAAATTAGCCCTTGGGAGGCCCGAATCAGGAAACAAGGGCATTTTTTGATGTGATGGGTGAAAAACCTCAAATTGGAGAAGCCCCAAGCACTCGGTCGCATGAGAGCTGGCAAAACCGTGGGATAAAAGGCTAAGAGCTAACGACGGGACCTGCTCCAAAACCGGCGGTATTGATTGGGGGCATCCATGGGTGGTAAGCAGTTTTGAAGGAAAAGGAGCGATTCCACTCAACACCTAATGCATGGCAAGCGGAGGAGAGAGGAAACCACCACTCATCGTGCACTAACGATCGAGCTAGTCAACCACGCGGGACAAGCGAATGGCATCAGATCTGGGGGGCTCCAGATCTAATGGCTGAGATCGCGCCTAATGGAGAAGATGGAATTGACGAGGGAATAATTTACAATTTAGAAGAATTTGAAGTCTGAATTGACTGCCACTCTGGCAAATGACTTATTCCATTATGTAACTGAAGAAACGAATCGATGAGGCAAGATGGCGTAGTTCGCAGGAGGACAAGTGGCCATCCCTGTGAGTCTAATGGTGACGCTGAGAACAGGGAAATCCAAGCACAGCTGCAAGCAGGTGAATCAACGGAGGTGGAAGAGGAAATGAACTACCATGAGCTCGAATGATTTAAAGCCATAAACAGAGAATAGAAAACACACACCCAGAGAGGAAGATAGAAACTAGAAAAGAGAAGAACCAGTGAAGCAAAAAGTAGAGTGAAGG
This sequence comes from Pinus taeda, assembly GCA_000404065.3. Lineage (NCBI taxonomy): Eukaryota > Viridiplantae > Streptophyta > Pinopsida > Pinales > Pinaceae > Pinus > Pinus taeda. Next base: position 1,962 of record APFE030503099.1, on the reverse strand, counting down.
CAGAGGGCCGAGCTGACCAAGGGCAGTGTCGAGCACCAGAGAGCTTGAGAGATTCAAGCCATCCCTGAGAGGATCTATCAGACCAGAGAGGTCAAAGAGCTGGCAAGGAAAAGAGTCTGTGTACCACAGTGGCTTGGGGAATCCAAGAACCACCCTGCCAAGCTGTTATAGACATTTTTGGGCACCTCAACCACAATCATAAATGTCCATAAACTGAGGGCTCCTAAGTCCCTAAAAGTGTTGCTTCACTACCTAAAGGAACAAGGTCAACTGATTACATCATCTCCCAGAAGTTCTCCACTGAAAACTGCTCATAAATGGTCAAACTTGGACCATACTGAAAGCTCAGTGTAGAGGGTGTGATGCATATCACCTTCCTAGTGTACAAGGTGTGATGCATACTAAATTGCTCCTCTATAGGGTTCGATGGTCGGGAATGGACAAATGGCAGGGACAAAATGTGAGGTGGAAGATCATGGAATCTTCCAGAAGCTTCCCCTCTGACACTTGCCTCTCTGTTTTCGACCAGGGATGAGTAAGAGATCATTTGTTCTCCAAGTGGAAGTAGGAACTATCAGAGAGAGGACACTAATCAAGATCCCAGAAGATGACTCACCTCCCTATAATCATCTATATATGGATCCCTCATCACAGAGATCCAGGGGCTGGAATTTTGTATCTTATAGATAAGTGTTGTTGGTTTTCTGGTGTCCATTCATAGTGTTGGGTGATCTAAGCTTTGCTTGAGGTGAAGAATGGCCTTCTTGGTGGAGGATGATGCTGGGTCAGAACATATGGTTGTAATCCTCTTGCTACTTTTCATCTTAATAAAGCCATTCTAGTTTTCCTCCATATTCTTGTGTACTTGTTTATATATGCATTTGTATGGTTAATACACATCTGGTCCTGTGTTATTGATGAATATAGATCTTTGTTCTTCGATAGTAGTATGTTGTTGTGATTCCATAGGTGCTCTTTGAAGCTGGGCAGACGAAGAAGAAGTAGCGAAGCTCTATCAGGAAGGAGGGGAAATCAAGTGCAAGACTAAGGTTGGTCTCCTTGGTCCCCCTCTTGTCTATTTTCATAAAGGAAAACGAAAGTAGACTTTACTTGTTTGTTTCTAAGATAGCCACCCATCTTAGTGGGAATAGCAGCATTCGAGTGGACACTATTCCCGATAACAAAATGGTGACTCCATTTGGGGAGTGACTAGATTGTTTGTTAGCCTATATATCTTTGTTTCTTTTATAAACTTACAGACGGAGCCTGAAGTCAAGCCAGCTAGTCTTCGAACTGCATTTGTTATACAAATGAAAAGTAGATCAATGCTGCTTTAGTCTATCTCTAGGTTTTGTTTATGAATTAAACAATCGATCTACAAACAATCTAATTGCCCTAAGTGGTGGCTCTAGTAACCTCTTTAGATCACCCCTGTGTTTTACATGCACTGAACATTACTTACTCAGCCTAAATCCGTGAACTGAATTACAAATTGTGAGTGGAAACTTTTTTAAAGTCTCACACTGGTACCATTGCACTCTGCCTTCAAGGCTGACTGTATGCATCGCACTTCCCGAGTGCAGTAGGTGCACTGCATACTGGTTTCACTGTGTAATGGGCGCGACGGTCAGGGAAGGTTAACTTTACCTTCAGACTGTGGTTTTTTCTCACTATTTTTTGTCCTATTCAGGAGTTTTGTTGTCTGTAGTCAGTGTATATCTGTGAAAACCCCCTTCTCTTGCATTATTCCACCTCCTTCGTGCAAAGAATTGTAAGTGTTTTTATGTATTGTGCGCCATTTTTCAGTTCTCTTTTGCAAAAAAAGTAGCATAGTCGAACTGTCGTTTCTGGATCTGAAAGTGTCGTAGCTGTCATTTTCAGTTTTAGAAGACAATCCCATTATTCTTGATAGTCGATTATACAATTAATATTTCATATGATTTGAATTAATAGTTTTTAAAG
>APFE030503090.1:0-13704 GCA_000404065.3 Pinus taeda | reverse complement strand
ATGCCTTAACACATCAACTGCCATTTCATCCATTAGGTCATAGGTACATTGTCCATTCATTCACAAGTAAAAGCATGATGAAATCCATATATAAATATTTTCATAAAACACATATATAACCAATGTAATAGCAACAAAAATACCAATGAAATCACATCCATGTGATCCACATATAAAGCACTTTCATACTCATATAAATACAAGGAGAAATAACCTCTTATTGGTGATGCAAAATCCAAACTCGGGATGGCACTTCCATGTTCCACCCGATTATAAACTGGATGAGCCATATCTCTTTTCATCCATTCACCCCCATGCTATATTCCAAGCATGAATGTGGGATATCATAGAACACATCAATCCAAAACGATCCAGGGCTTCCATAGGCAATCCACCTCAATCCATCAAACAATGATTCCACCTCATTCTCAGACATCACAAAACCATCATCAGATTGGTCTCTATCCTAGTCATCCAGGGCTCCATAGTGTTTGTTCAAACCAAGGCTCCATGACTAGTAACTCAAACCACAATTGTCATCGGGCTCCATGGCATTTTCCAACCAAGGCTACGGGACTAGTTACTCAACCCAAGTTATTACAAGGCTCTAGAGTGTTTGTCCAACCAAGGCTTCAGGAACTAGTAACTCAACCCAAGCTAAGGAAACATGAGAAACAACCAAAGAGAACAAGGAAATAAACCCAAAATCTCCATGGCTATCCAGGAAATGGAAAGGCTACGAAATCCACTATCAATCTAGGAAATCCTCCATGCCAGTGACAAATCATGACCAATAATCCACATGCATATGCCATGCATGCCAAAACTAGTGAGGAAAAACTACATGCAACTCGGTACCTGAAAGAAAATCCCGTTGTAGCTACTGATCTTGATGTCCTCTTGTGCTTTCTTGCTCTTCCTTTTCCTTCTTGCTCCGAGAATCCAAGTATCCCACACCCTCCAAGAGTACTCCAAGAAAACTCTAAGTATCCAAGGGTATGAGAGAGAGAGAGAGAGAGAATAATGAGAGAGCTCCAAAATTGAACTGAAAAAAGGTTACCAACTGATCCTCAAAAGCCTTTTTATGAATGGAGCCTCTATTTTCTTCATTTTCCATTATTTTCCTTCATTTTCCTCCTCAGATGAAACCTATGACCTTTCACCTCCCTTTTCTCTTAATTTCCATTATTTTCATAAATAAATGTGCCAAAAATGCCATTTTTTCTTTCCAAATCCTTAGCCATTTCCTTTTCCAATTTCCTTAGCCATTAAACAATCACAAGTGATCCCCATCACTAGGATTTTGCCCAACATTCAACTTGGAATAAGTGCCCCATCAACTGTAGTTATTATTTTGCCTTTATTAACTTTTATTACATGAATTTTTCATGAGGTCTATTACACTTTTCTTCATCCTTCACACAACGAGATTAAATTTATGAAATAAATTGTACATAAAATTCTATTACAAAATCTATAAAAAAAAATTCTATCCTAACTATTACTAATGCTTTTCTAAAAATCAAAGTTATAATCATTGTGATAACTTAAACCTATGAAATAGAAAGCTTAACAAAAAATAAAAACAAAACCTTACAGCTTCCAGGGGGCCCTTCCATGGGTGTAGGTATACAAAGATCAATAGATATTAACCATGCCTTTGTACGCACAACACAGTGGAATCAAGAGCTCGATTAAATGATTGCAAAGAGTTTTTAAAATAATAACTAGTCATATGTATTGTCGTGATGAGAGGTAGGGTTCCGAACCTCCTTTGTTAAATTTTTTGGAGATTTTTAAGCCTATCCTTCTCAATAGAACATCTTAAAATAACATCATTTAAACAAAATAATGATTCTTCATGATTTTGTATCAGAGAAGCAAATCATGAGGGAAAATATCATCTTCTATCAATGATATTCTCGCTTTCCTGATTTGTCTTTGGTCTTTTCCATTGTGTGACTTCCACGATGACATGCTCATATGGGTGTCCTTATCATCTTGCTACATGAGAGGAATAGGTGGATATTGTTGTGTCATTTTCTAGCTACCTATTCATATGCTTCATTTCTCAACTGATGTTTTAGAACCTATAGATTCTTCAAGTAAGTTGCAAAATCAATTATTAGATGCAAAATTGATGCAATTCGATAGCTTATGCAAATATTAAATCAAATAATAAAGAAACTATGAAACTATGAATAAAAGATGATTAAATATCCTTTTTTTCCAATAACGTTGCAAGATGACACTCAATTGGAGTTATTATGGTAAAACAGGAAGATAATGGATTTTAAGGAGGGTGTCAAAAAGGAACAATTTTGGTCTTCAAAAACAACACTTTTCCAATAACAACCATAGCTAAGAAACACCTTAGTTCATTAACTTAGTATGTAAGTAAAGCAACATATACCATAAACATAAAAAGAATAGTCCAACTATATCAATGATACATGTATAACGAAGTGTTAGATCATCAAGCTTTTGATTAAGAGTGAAAGGTATGAAGTACACTATTACACGAATGAAACATTATATTCAATAGTGGACCATGAAGCCACGACTTCCTTATTCAAAGAATGATCTATCTCCTATGTGATACAAAAGAAGCCAAGGCAAGACTCCAAGAATCCAACTAACATCTTGAGCTAAGAGGAACTATTTATAAAAAATAACAATGACGTTTAAGCTCCATATTCTATTTATGACTTATTACATTCCATATGTGACTATGGCACATTCTACATGTGTCCCTTGGACTTCGTTACATATCATTTATTACTTAAGATGAATTACATATGGGTCAGTGGCCTAATAAGACAAAAACGATAATGGGACAAATGCTCATCAAATGGATAAATCATTTTCTTCCTCATGGAGTTCACTTGTAGTGTAAGAATTCCATGCCCTGAACTCCTTTGAGATGGAATTCACCTGAATTAGCAAGTCCTCTATATACCTCATCTTCACCTCTAGTGCCTCCATTAGTATGGTCTTGGATATTGACTATATATTATTCCAAAGCCATGACAATTTCATATGAGATTTGACTGATGCAAAATCGTATTGTAGAATAATGTCTTTGGTAACCTCCAAGCCTTCTTGTTATGTTTCTTGTTTGATCTATTCAATATATTTCTTGATCTTCTGGAAGATGACTTCTCTACCTCTGATCACTTCAAGTGTTCTTATTGTAGGCATCCTATGCTTCTATGTTAGAGACTCGAAACCATTATACAGTTGATTATAGGAAGAAATAGTATTAAAGACTGTGCTCCAAGATGCGAGTAGTTTTTTAAGTGGAGTCTCAACTGAACCTTGTCCATTTCTGGGGATTGAAAAAATTACATGAAGAGAAATAAGCATCCCTCAGGAGAGTGTAGGCATCCCATGTGATGACATCAATGGATTTTTTTTTCAAAAGAATCATGAATTGACCGAAATCACAAATACCGTCATGGTGACAAGAACCTGACATAACCATCAGCTAGGCTGAAGTGCCCTACTCACCTAACTTAAGTTTGAATTTCATGGAAAACTGATCAACTGCTTATGAAAACAAGAGTCATTATTTAAACCATGAGATTCAAAAATTAGAGGTTGATCAAATATATTTTCAAGATTACCATAAAAATCCTTAATAATAAGAAACTCATCTTCTTGATCGAAAGGAGTTATACCTAAAATAGATTCTTCGATAATCGCATCAAACTCCATTTGAAATTATTACAAATTTAAATATTCTTACGGAAATAGATATTCATCCATGTTACTTGAAGAATCATTCCAATATAATTCATATAAAAGGAAATCATCAGGGTCATGATTGTCCAAGGGTTCAACTTGATTGAGTAAAAGATCATCTGGTGAGATATCAAAATTTGAAGATGGTTGGTTGTCAAGATCAGATGAATCACCATGAGGGGAAATATGTGAAATAAAAATAAATTTTTCATCAACAAATTGATCCTTCGGTTTAGTGATTGGTTTAGGTCCAATATACGGAACATCAGAAGGAGGAGGACATGGGGCAAAAAGCATATCTAGTTCTTCCTTAGGATGTTGCAATTCTTCCTAATCAGGAACACATAATGAATCAAATTCAAAATATTTCCCTGACATCCTAATTAAGAAAAAAAACTTCTCATCAAGGAACTTCCAGTCCACATCCTCATCTGGAAATCGATAACAAAGATGAAGGAATCGATCAACAAAATGTTGAAGAGATTCATTCAATTTCATTATAAGTTGATCAATTTCATCAATAACATCTTGGTAGTCATATTTATTAATGACACGACAAAGATCATTAACCAAAATTTTAAAATATGAAATAGAAGTAGTGAGTATAAAATAACACCATTTATTTGCATGAACATCCAATGTAAGGGTAAACAACCATGCGATGATTTCTTTAGAATGAAAACCACTTGAAATTTTTTTGAAAAAACTCAATTATGTAATCAAGGACTGTTACTGAACGCTTGTCATCGAATTTAAGATGTGAAAGGTTATGTAAAAAGTTTGCCGAGATTGAAATATATAAAGCATCTGAAAAACATGACAGGATTATGATTTGGGATGAAGCCATTAGAGGTAGGAGACTCAAACAAACTTCAAAGGCTTAGCTTGTGATCTAGCCCTCCTTCAAGCATAAAAAATGTTGATGGTGATGGATGTCGCAAACACTGTAAGGGGATTTCTCCTATGTGAATTTCCAATTAGACCTCACACCATTTATTCTACGAGTCCCATCCGGTCACACGATCTAACCACTATTTCAAAGGTTTCAAAGATATGAATTTGTTACAACTACACATAAGGGAACACAACACCTCTTTGGGGAAGCATATGAGATTTGTGAGACACCCAATGTAAGGTGCATGAAAGAACATCCACAACTGGTAGGGAGTGTTATACAGAATCAATTAATGTGGATAGAAGTATCTTCCCTAGGCCTAGTGGACTAACCTAGAACAACACAAAGACAAAGAAGTTGATGTTTTCCTTAAAGTAAATAGATAATGGGATGAAGCTTACCTAGAATCTATCACATGTTTCACTCTTCCCTTGGCTTGTATGCTCATATCCTAGCTCCGATCACTATAATTAGTGCCTTTAAAATTAGACAACGTGATCCAATGATCTACGAGATGTATGTAGTATCATCTAATCACTTTATTCAATAGATCAACATGGTATTGAAATACATGAAATAATAACATCATATATAGGAAAACAAAGAACTCTTTGCATTAATAGAAATGAAGTGAGTTACAACCAAAAATAGGTGTTGATCTTGTAGAAGAGCTCCTCCAATTTGACTTGTCCTTTCCTTGCCACAAAGTGCACCTCTAGTCACCCTAATGCTTGGAATGATATCTCTCACATCAATAGCATAAGGGTAGAATCACTCTCAAAAATCAAAACACAACCAACCAGGTGCTTGTGGAATGAGTTAAATATATAGGAAGGAGAGGTAGTTCATGAATTATTATCCTTTTACCAATATGGACTTGATATCCACTCTTGATGGGAGGATGAGCTCAAGGGATAAGGGATGGAAACTCCAAGATATGATAGGATAGGATTTGAGATTTTTATCCAAGGTAAATAGTTATAACAAATCCTAAAAGCTTCTAGAAGTTGAAGCTTCATGATTCTTTTCTATTTTCCCAAATTTCTAGAATTGGTGCACCCCCAAGACTGAGAAACTTGTCAGTGATCAATGTAGGCCTAGAGTAGGACAACCTGGTAGTCAACGCTGGCCAATGAGGGGACAAGGTTTGTTGGTCCTAAAAATGACTAAAATGAAGCAGTTTCAGGCATAAACTTAGGGATATAAGAGAGGAAAATATAGGGCTTTGTGCAAGGAAGATGAAAAAGTATTAAAAGGATGTGAATGATCCTATTTGAAGGCCTATTGACCAGATGTGATAAAATGGCCTATAACGAATTCCCCCCCTAAAGCGCAAAGTCAGAAATGATAATGGGTGACTGAAATGTTTTACCTTATGACAAGTGAGAATCAATAACAATTGGCTAGAGAATCATCTGTTACAATACATTTACATCATGATATCTTTGTTGAGGGGTGCATACTCATGCTCAACACATAAGCTAACATTGCATGTACAATGATCAAAAGACACATCCATGGATGACTAATGGTGGACCCATGACTAGATTATTGTCTGTATGATCATATCCATCTTACATTGTGATATTTTATTACTCCTGAAAGCACAACCCAGATGGATGAAACTAGATCTGGGGTCTTCTATCTCGTTCACATGACCAAAACACATATTTCATTAAAATTGGAATTAAATAGTGTATCTAGAATTTCAAAATAACCAAAAAACTCAATTCTAGTGATGTTCTTGTAATAAAAAAATTCCAATTTTAATGAAATAAGTGTTCCAATCAATGTATGAGTCTAACGATGTGAATCAATGAGTTGAGGTCGAAAATGGTAGACACCATCTAATTACCGACCGATGATGTAATCCATTAACAAACATGAGAGAAACCATTGATGATGTTAATGGCTATCAAGGTAATGTAGTACAATCGTATGGTGTGAATAATGAGTTGAAACCAAACACCACACAAAATCTTTTGGTTGAAGTCCAATGATGAAAACATAGCCTAGATGATGAGCTTATGTCAACAAGAAGCAACCCATCATGAGTGGACCTTGATGTAACCCCCATCAATGACACAAAACGAGTATCATGATTTTAGACCGAATGATCAAAATGATGCTGATACATAATTGAATCAGGAAAGGAAGACATGGAATGAAGGATTAAAAGTATTTTAGAAAATATTAACTAAATGACTTCTCTTGAACACAACGGTGACACTAAATGGAGTTGGAAACATTGACTCAAAACCAAAAACAGAGGCTTTGAAACAATATGATAAACCAAAAGACAAGTAGATTTCCCAATCCAACAGCCACATAGATGAAGTGGAAGAGTGTTGTGTTCAAGAGTGACTCACTTCCATTAACAAATGGAATACTCTATTTCCCCAATTTCCCCAACCATATTAGTTAGTACCTCTTTATTTTTTAACAAGATTTAGGAGGATAACATATGTTAGATTTGTAAGTTAATCCTTTGGATGAATTCCTCTAAGAACATTTAATGAACCCAAAGAAGGAGTGGTTCAATTTCACCATGTTCAATGAGTCAATCATTGTTTGATGTTTTAACAAGTCCGATGAAGGTGAAAACTCGACATCATTTTCATGTTTAGAGAGTTTGAAAAAGAGGATAAAAAATAAAACTCCAGATGTTCCTTTTCATAGATATTCTCTTAGGTCCAAAAAGGTAGAAAATAACACCCAAGAGAACCTCTTAGCCATGTTCAAATAAGTTATTCCTTTTTCGTAAGTAGACTATCTCAGTTCGGAAAAGGGTTAAACTTATATTGAGTAGACATCTTTTCATTTACTTTGACGAGTTTGAAAAGACGTGTGCTCGACAGTCTTTTCATATTTTGGGAGTCTGAAAACTATTGAAAGAGAACTCCTCCTGGAGGAATGAATGGTATCAAAGGTAACAAGTGGTTCTAGTCATGATGGAACTTTTCAAAACACATAAAGGTAAATATGTTGGCTAATAAGACCACTCATCGTAGTGGTTCCCCAAGCAAGGGTAAAAAACCAAGTGGAAGCATATGATTAGCCAAGAAGATGGTGACAATGGAATGAGAAAACCAAAGCTCATCTAGAAAAAAATAGGCTGATAAAAATGGAAATCATGAGAGATAGGATGAGAATGATAATGGTTTCATTTTTTATACAAAATTGAAACATGGTAAACTATGCTTGAAATTGGTTTCATTTTTACTCAAGCTTGAAATGGAGAAAAACTATTCTTGGAATAATTTTACATGCCCCCAACATAATGACTCAATTCAAGGTACATTCCCCAAAGATTCATTTCATTCACCTAAGTATACTACTGGTTATGAACACGTGGATGTAATGAAGGTTCAATTACAAGATCGAGTGAAATACTCGATTGGGCATTTACGAGATCTATTCAAAGTCTCGAAATGGAAGAGGATATGTTTCATTTTTTAATGATCTTGACGCAAGAAAAGAACCATGCTCAAAGGATATTGTTTCATCTCTTAAGGTGCTTGACACAAGAAAAGGAACTCTTCTCTAATACCTTGTTTCATTTTTTAACGAGTTTGACACAAGATAAGGAATTATGCTCCAAGATCAGATCATGGCCTCCAAGAGACAATGGCTTCCAAGAGGTTCTCATCATATGGGACAACAATTCTTTGGAAGGGATATATATCAAATGATCCAATGGAAAGATCGGGCTTCAATTCCCCTAGTAAATGGTTCACCATATCACCTACTAGATCTAGGTCCTAAGAAGTTGAGTAGACAGTGAAAGGCTCATCTTCATCAATAGGTATGTGAATGTGATAGGTTGCCACATAATTAACCTGTGGGGGGAAGATACCACTTGCACATTTGGAATACTTAGGAATGTAAGATGACTGGTGGTCAAATTAGGACCAACAAATTAAATTTGATCAATAGTCACAAACCTTCTATCATGCAGGAAGCACATCACTCAAAATAGTGTGTACACAACAACATTCGTAGCATAAATATAGTCTCACCCCAGGAGAAAATTGAATTCCAAAGGGCCTATGACAACCATAACATCAATACATATATTTTTTCCTCCAAATGTAATACAAAACTAAGGAAGGATCCCTAAGGGTTGACTGGTTCTTCTGTTAAAATATAATAGATTTGGAGTGATAGACAAGCTATGGGGAACCCAAGTCTTTCCAAGCAGTGAGGGATAGAATAATAGCATAAGCTCTCTCATCTATAATAGTGTGATGGATTTTCTTATCATAAGCCTTTACCATGATCTTAAAAGGCATGTAATAAGGGAGATGAGGTTCTGTTAGTTGACTCCAATCAAAGCAAATGTCATATTTTCTTGGAAGGGGTTTTGTAGGAATTAGAGAAATTCCCCCTTGTCTAGAAGAATCAAAAGAAACAAGAAGAACCTGAGTGGTATGATCCTCACTATCTATGGGAAAAGTATGATCTACTGAAGGTGGAATCAAGTCAATAATTTTCTCAACCAATGGTTGGTCAAGAACAAACTCATGGGATTAACATGCAAAGAGAGTGGGATAGATTGGATTCAAATTCTGATCAATCACTTCATCAACTAGTGGAGTATTGGGAGAAATAGTTCGATAACCAACTGGAATATGAGGTTGAGAAGTTGTAAGGTTTTCCAACACTTTTGAGGCTTCATCCATTTAAGGACAAAGGTGAATAGGTGATTCCCTTCACATAACCTATATGGAAACTTGACATTAACCTTTTTCTTGTGGACCTTACTATCACTAGTTGAAGGTTTGTCACCAACATGATTTCCAAAAGCAGACGACAAAGGCTGATGTGAGCCTACAGATCACACTTCCAATATATTCGGAATACTAGGATAATATCTAAGAATGTGATCACCCTTACATAAATTTCAACAGAATTTAACTTTGTGGGGCTGATTCGAAGGTTCCTCCATACTAGTTACATCCGTAGAAATGGTTTCTTGGCTTCCCCATTGATTATTTTTCTTCTTCTTCTTCCTCCTTTTCCTCTTCTTCCTAGCCTCATGGATACTAGAATCAAGACTTTCACCAAGTGAGGAGGAAGAAAGGGATGAAAAAAAACAGGAGAAGAAGGCAAAGGGTCAAATATAGGATCAACTTGAGGTTGATATTGTTCAGGTGGAGGACTACTTGGTTGAGGTGTAGTTTGGAAATTCAAAACCTTAGTGGTAAAAAAAAACCAAACTGGAAAACTAATGGTAAATTTTGGAAGGGACAATATTGCCATATAACGAGCACCAATGTTTCTAGAAGAAGGAAAGGACTAGGATTCCCATCAGAGGGGTTTTCTTGATTGGTAGACTCAGGAATTGTTGCCATTAGTCTCAACCTAAGATATACTAGGAGTTGTTCCACAGTAAGGATGCCATTCCACTATCAATTAATTTATTTTAGAAATTAAGGACACAAAAATAAAACAAAGGGGTAACTAGGCAAAAGGGTTTACCAAACTACTATGAACTACAATATACAACTTGGTGAACCAAGGACTCAACGTACGTGCAAACAATCTCCCTAAATGTTGTGTTTAGTGTATCATGTTACACAAGGCGGTTGACTCTGTTACTTATGGTGAGGATAGAAACATATAGGGGACTTCTAAAATATACTCAATGGTACATGGAAGTGTAGTCTATAGTAGTGTTGTCTAATGCATAACCATTTGATGAGAGTGTTCCCATATACTTTATGTGCATGGAGAACCATCCAATATACCCAAAGTTACATGGAGAGCGATCTTGTACACTCACGTACATGGAATGAGATTTCACCCCTAGGATATGATGCTGGTAAACAATGACAACTCCTACATTTAACGATGCTGGAACATGTCTCTAGCCTAGACCTCTAAGTGTTTTCATTAATGTTACAAATGCTCCTTAGGTTGATTCAATAAATTTTAATGTTTAACTTCAATTAAGTTTCAGTTTCAAGGCTCAAAACTCAATGTTACCTAAACACACCTATGATGCAACTAATATGACAAAAATAACTCTTTTCATTTTCCATGAAAGTTATCTAATGTAGGAAAGAGGTGTAAGAAATGATGCAACAATCAAATATGCAGCAAATAAGAGCTTCCTAACTAGATCTTTCAGTTTCACTATTCCAATTTAATTCAAAGCATTAAAATATGCCAAACCATGCAATGTAATTTATGCACAATTCCCTTCAAAACTATGAAAATGTAATATGTGAGCAATTTCCTTTCCTACTATGAAAATGAGAATTCTAACGATGCAAATGTAATCTATGAACAATTTTCTTTCCTACTATGAAAATGAGAATTATAACTATGAAAATGTGATCTATGCAAGGGAATTCTTCAAAAAAACACAAGAGGATTCCAATGAAATGAAAAGTAATATGAGATTTCACGAACAGAGGATTCAAACTGAAATGGGTGAAAATTTCAAAAATCAAAAGAGATGAAACTCAAAGGTGATTAACATTCATACACAATTCAAAACTCCCTGGTGATTGAGGGGGAATTTTTTTTTACAAATGTGAAAGCAAAAGCATGTAATTTCACACTAGGGAATTCCAATTTCACACACAAAACCCTAGATGCAATGCAAATATATTTTTCTTTTCAATTCCTCTTACTATAAAAGAAAATTTTTCAGAACGATGACTAAAACATCAGTTTTTTCAAGCACTCAATGACTAAACAAATAAATTTTCTAATGACCTAATGATAATAAAAATGGAAAATATGAAAAAAAAAAAAAAAAAAAAAATCCTTACCGAAGGCACTAAAAATTGAAAGCAAACCGAATGGAGGCTTCAGAGAGACACCAGACACTCAAAGACTCAAGGAAGAGTAGTTGGAAGAAGTTTGATCAGAGAGAAAATCAAGACAAAATAAAATTGGTGCATGAATAGGGTCCAACACAAGTGCAATGGAGGCACTAGTTCTTTGTAACGTAAGTACAAATAAGGCTCATCCAGGGTGAAATGATTTGTCTGAAGACCAAAGAGTGCATTGGTCAAGGGATGCAAAGTTCCGATAAAAAAAATTCAATTGAAACTCAATGAATGGTCTTCCTAGGTATGTTCTTGACTGAATAAGAGAGTAAAGGTTTGAAGAAGAGGTAAGAAAAGCATGATGGATAAAGAAACCAACAAGGGAACACACCAATCGACAATATGGTCACCAATTTGTTATACAGAATCTACAACTACAAATAGAAGTATCTTCCATAGGCTTGGTGCCACGCGGAATGAGTCGATCTTGCGGACAAGACAGACCTTCCTAGAATCTAATGAAGACCTAATGACAAACAAACCAACTAGACACTATCTTTCTATAAATTTGCTTTATAAATAATGGCAAACAAATGTGTTTAAGGCCTACCTCATGTCCAACGCAAGTTTGGAGATGCCTTCGCTCCTTTGATCCAAGTAAGTTCCTTCGTCACAAACCTGCAAGCACAAACAAGGCAAATGATTAAATAGCACCTGAATATCCATTATTATAAAACATATTCAACATGAAAGTCAAGGAGTCCATGAAACAAATAACATAAGATACTTGTTGAGAAAAATGAGCTTGATTGTATTAATTCAAAAGGAGAAGAACCTTACAACCTTTGCCTTGACGCTGTACAAGCTCCTCCCAGGGTCCAACAAGAAGTCTCCTCTACTTTGACAAGCTTCACTCACTCCCCAATGAAGCCAAAAAGGTATGTGATCTCTCCTCTTAAGCTCAAATAGGAAGTCTTGATTTCACTAGCATTTACCCTCAAAAGTTCATCTTCTAACCTCTCTAGCCACTGACCCAATGCCTCAATTTATAGTGCAATGGAGATCAGTTACCAGCTCCTCCTTCAAAGGGATAGAGTCCTCCTTCAAAGGGATAGCTCCTCTCAACAAGGGATTAGTTCCTCCTCTGATGGGATGTATGAACCACTTGGAGCGAACAATCCACGTAACAAATGCTTCTAGAAAACTCTAGAATTAACCCAAGATGAGTTTGTTAAGATAAAGATTGCGCCTTTGACTTTTACAGGGGTACGCACCCTCCCCTTTACATATAGAGTGTATAGGTACGTAGATACCTTGAACAAAAGGTGCGGGCCCGTAGGCAAAAGTAAGAGAAAGTGCGGAACCAGAGTTACATTGCTTTTTTGATGTCTTTCTCTCATTTCTAAAGCTTGTTTTGAAGAGCTGAGGTTTGAGACTTGCTTAGGAAGCTGGTATAGGTGGTGATAGACCTACACCGACTGTAAATAATCAAGGTGACGATATTTTTCTGTAACAGATTGCCCCCTAAAGTGTGAAGTCTGTAGTATATGAGGATTTTTTCATTTATCATATAGGAAGAGTGAAGTGCTTTATCATTTCGAGGATCAACTTGCAGAGAGCCCAGTTGGAACCTATAAAAACATTCAATGTAAAATATATATATGAGATCATATCATTGCTGAGGTAGGCATTCCCATACTCAGATAAAAACTGACTAAGAGATTGAAAACTGGCTAGAAGACTAACTACTGCTCTGATATAGGAATGATCTCATAACACATCATAAGTACAGACACATGTGGACACAGTATGGACGCATCCATCTGTTTTTGAATAGTCCATAATATAATGAATACAAAATTCCTTGCCACCTGGATGGTGGAAACTAGATCCAGGGTCTTCATTTCTACGTCCCAAAACAGTACGATTCTATCCATGCGATTGAATGTGTCGAAGTCGAACATGGTAGAAACCGCTTGATTACCAGTCAATGATGTAAACTGTTAACAAGCGTGAGAGAAACCACCAATAATGACAATGGCTCTTAAAGTACTCAGCACAATCCATGAAATGTGATAAGATGTGTTGATGTCGAACATGTCATGGAATCCTTTGATCGAAAGTCAATGATGTAAAATGTCATCAAAGGCGAGAAACCCGCCATTGAGGCATGCAGATCTCAAGGTACTTACGATTCCTAGATCATCTTTCTAGATAATGAGCTGAAGTCGATAGAAAGCGATCCGTCGCAGGCAAGCCCACAACACGAAATCATAGATCAAG
>APFE030503086.1:134740-160173 GCA_000404065.3 Pinus taeda | reverse complement strand
TGTAGCATTATTGCTGCAATAATGGTGCTCACCACTTTCATAGCCTCTCATATTTATATCTAAACTAATTATTTTTTGGAATGTGTGTCTATCATATGCCGAGAGTGCTTATGGTGATATCCTAATAAATGTTTAGCATAATATGTGTGTGCAGAATGATGACCATGTGCACAGATGGTCAACAAATTTATAATATACTTTTTATTTAAGCGAATGAGTTCTTATCTATTGCAGTGAATCCACTTTCTCAGAGATCATTGAGAATGTTAGATGACCAAAATTGGAAAATGACACTAGAAGATATGCTCGAAGTGTTGCAGGATCTGACAAGATCTTTTATTTCTGAAGAGAAATGACAACAAGTTGTGGGTCACGTTTTGGAGGAAGCAAGATGTTCAAAAGATTTTGGTTTGATAGTTGAATATTTTGTCAATATTCTTGGAATGACTAAATTGAAGATGGAAGTTGAAGTGCCGATGGATTAAATATCAGTGCCATGTCCATGTTGCTCCATATATTCTTCACTTATTGTCTCTTTAGTAATTGAAATCAGAAGCTAAGATTTGGCACTTGTACAAACTGTAACTCCTTGCAAAGTTGCTTGTATGTTCAATCTTTCATCTAAGATGGGTACCCTACATTTGATGGAGAGGAAATTGAATAGCACGCATAAGATTAAGTGAAAAGGTGGTTGATCCTTTCTCTGCTTAGAGGGGAATGAATCATATGTGACTCGCATTTCATACAAAAGAAAGGAGTATAACATTGAGGAGAGAAAAGAGGCACAATATGGAGAGATTGATTTTAACATGATGAGAAACTATCAATTATGTTGATGATATGACTCCTAATGTCCCTGGATGGGTTGGGCTTGTATATGAGCATGTCCTAGCGGAAGTAAAGTATTTTTTCTACAAATTATTAGGAATCCCCACTCATGTACAATTTTAATAAAAGGACATAATAATTATACTATCGTTCAACTTAAGGAAGCTATTAAAAAGACACTTGAAAATAAATTTATTGTCTTGGAGACTCGAGCTTTTGAAGCTTTTACAAGCCAATATCTCAAACACACATTCAAGAATATTGTTCAAGGGTGTTGAAGCCTTTATTGATGTCTTTTTGTTGGTTCTAAAGAATGGAAGAAACTCTGAATTATTGGTTTAAATCATCATACAAGAGAGCCTTATTCCTTCTTTAATATGTTTCTTTAAAATGGATTTAATACTATGATCTAGTATTAAATATGATGCAATTCTTTAACATCAAGCAGGGCTCAATACAATGCATTTCTCATGCATACCATGTTTTCCTTACAAAGTGTTCTCTCAACAATATTCTTTCTTTCAGAGTGTTCTCACAACAATATTTTTCACCACTCTTACCATCTTTATATGTCATATAAAGCAGTTTGGAGAAACGTTCAATCAATATGGGGGAGCCCTAATAAGCCTTCTGCAGTAACATTCATTCAATGATTGAGAATAATATATTGCAAGTTATAAAGCATTAATGCAATGATGACAACTACATTGGGAGCTCTTTTGCAGGCTATAAGACATGTATAACCCCTTGCCATTGATGTCAAATGTGGATGTAAGAAGAGGTTATGGGTAACAATGAGAAATATCTTTTAGAACAAGAAGAGGTTATGGGAAGCAATGAGAAATATCTTTCATGACAAAATGGGGAGGATCAATGCGAAAGGGGGAGATTCTTGGTAGTCTTTTCATTGATGGAAAAGAAAAGGAGCAACAAAGCAAGAGACAAAGGAGCAACAAATACCTTCATGGTTTGGTATAACATTATTGTTGGCATGTTGATAGATTGTTGCTTGTGTTGATGGAATGTTGATGGCTTGATGCTTGGATAATGTTGCAGAGATTGTTTAATGAAGAATTTGTGATGTGAAATTGTTGATTAAGATTAATTGTTGCGATGCACAGGAAAGACTCTAAGGCAAAGGAAAAGATGTTGCAAAGATTATTGTGATGCATTGATGATAAATACTATTATTTAATGTTGGAAATAGGTTGATGTATTTAATCATTACTTGTTGCTGAAACTAATATTAAATGGAATATTTATTTTTGTGATCTAATATTCAAGATATGAAGAGTTTGGAAACAAATGATTTGAAAGAAAAGAGTCAAGCCTATTCACTTCATATTCCTATGTGGGATACAAATAGTGAAGACAAAATCTTTAAAATATATGTGATTTTGGAAGGCATTGAGAAGTTAGAGAATGAGAGGATGTGAGGGGGTTGATTGAGCTATTATGCATTAGTTACCTCACAATTATGAAACTAATATGAAGCAGATTTAAAAGGGAAGAAAATTCAGAAATGAAGATGGGGATATCCAGAATTTATGACTATGTAAACCAACATATTGTTATTTCTTGTTTGCATTATAGGATGGTAATCTTCTTTCAAGTAGTGGCTTGATAAACATCAGGTTGCACCCTGTTGAGGTAGGAGCCTCCTATAGGTTGTAGCCTACATAAACCATATGGGAGTTGGAGCTTCATTGTAGTTGCAGCTTCAAGAAAATTGTGGTAACACCCTCCTGTAGGTTGGAGCCTACAATAAATCAAATGTAATAAGAATTAGGAGCTTCCCTTTGCATCTAAAAAATAATAACATCATGGTTTTCTCCCGTTATGGGTTTCCACATATATCTAGTTTCAATATATGTTGCTATGTGCTCATGTGATGGTTTTGGTTTTCTTATTATTTGTTGTTTACTTATTCTATTTGTTGGTCATTATTTATTAAGCTTCTCATGTAATTTTTTTTGGTTAATGTGATTAATGAAAATAATTTTAATGATCATGAATATACTAAACTCGTTCATTAGTTCACCCCACTCTCAGTGTAGTCAAATTTTCATTAGAATTTGTTTTGTAATTTTAAAAATGTGTAGTTAAAATATAAACCTATTCCAAATTCCTTGCTAAGTGAATATAGAAATAGTGATCATTGACTATAAAAGCAACTCATCCAAATTTTTTTGGAAATGTCACATTTCCAAACACTGTGCTTTCTCATGCTTTCTCACTCCTTATCATCAAATCAATTTTGAGAACTATTACTTTTAAACCTAAATTTCAAGGAAAAAAAACTTTTTTTAAATATTGTTTTGGGTAGACAACTTTTGATGGAAAAGGTAATAATGAAGTTATTTTTAATTTTTTCTTGAAATGTTTATATTTCTCTTATATGTTTAATTTAAAAAAAAAATCTCTTTCCCTTTTAATTTATATTTTTTAAAAGACTTTGTTAAAAAATTTCAAATATTCTAAATTTTGTAACGTAAGATGCGAACCAAAGTAAAATGGTGAAATTGACCTAAGTTTCCTACTTTAACAACTATTACTTAACAATCATGTATTATATAACTAGACACAATCATGTATTATATAACTAGACACGTTTTCTTGAGTTTCACATTATTTCCACTCATTAATATTCTTTCTTGAATTTCATACAAGATTAAGTTTTTAATTGATGAAATGATATACATATATATATATGAACACAATGGCTTTCAAGTTTACTTTTCCTCATTAATATCCTTTCGTGAAGGTCATACAAGATTAATTTTTAATATGTTTTTAATGGATGAAGTTAAATTCATATATATATAAAAATTATTTTATATTTAGGTATTAAATATAAAAATGTTTTAAAAAATGATGAATTTTCATTTATTATGGTTTTATAGGAAAATATTAAGTAGGATAAAAGTATATATTAAAACCTATGTGAAAAACAATTTAAAAGGGAGTCGTCTACAGAGGTGGAGGAATTGTTTGGATGGCGAAAGCGGTCAAAATTTGGGAAAAAACATTTGGTAGTATTAGTGTTTGAATCATACTCTTGATGGTGGAAATGGATATGAATTCAACACCATAAAAAACCTTTGGGTCACCCAAAATATTGAAATTTGACTGCTTTAACTTTGATTTAGTAATACTCCTATCCGTGGTTATCAAAATATGACCTAAATTTCTATAATTTCGAGAGAAAAAAACAATCTAATTAAACTACACCATTTGAAAATAAAACTGTCATAAAAAAATCTTGATAGATAAAATATCTATCAAATTTAACCCTAAACTCACCACATTCAAATCAATAAACTGATTTATTTGGATAGGGTACGAAAATTTCAAATTATAATTACTCGCATATGGTATGATATTAAATCAATTAAATTGATTTATTTGGATTAGGGTACGAATTTCAATTATACTTACTCCATATTGTAAATATATTTTAAGTTGCCTCTAGGTCCATGTATATTTTCAATTAATTTAATAGTTGTTAATTAATTTTTGTTTAAATTACTTAAAAAATTATTATATTTATATTTGTAGATTTTATTTTATTTTAATTTTGTTTATTAAAATATTTAAGAAAAAAAATATTGAAATTTTAATAAAAAAAACTATTGAAAAATCACAATAATTTATTATGAAATTGTAAATTAAAAAAATCAAATCTATCAAATCCTATAGAAGCAACTCAATTAGTTAGATATAATAACTTCAGTCAAGCTAACAAAAAAACCAAATCTAAAATGTTTAAATTTCGTTATTATAATTTAAATTTCATTTTAATGAAAATTTATAACACTTTTTTAACTTTTTTTGGTTAGAAACCTCCTCAACTCGTTTAATCGAATTTCTTTTGTAAAGATAGAAATATATTTTAAAGCTTAGAAATCTCAGTGAATCTTACTAATCCATATAAAATATTTGCCAATATTTTTGCAAAAATATTAAAAACTTTAATGGCTTTAAATATTATGTATAAAATATTAGTGTTTTTTAAAATAGAATAATATTATACTATAAAAATTGAGTGATTATTTTAAAAAAAAATTGAAAACTAGGGCGATTATTAAAAAAAAATGAAAACTAGTCAATTTTTTCCTTAAAAATAAAAATAAGAAAAAAATAAATATTGTATTATATATATATTTACTAGCGCCAATTAAATAATTTCAATATATATTTCCAAGTAGGTAAAAGTACATTATAGAAATTGTAATACATCTTATTTCTAACACTAACTAGTTTAAATAAACAAATATTTACTCTTTAAATAAACAACAAACATAGGAAATTCAATATTTACTCTTAAACCCTAAAAACACATTACCTTGAATAGTTGAAATAAACAAATAATTACTCTTTAAACAAATAATAAACATAGGAAATCCAATATTTACTCTTCAAACTCTTTATTGGGAAAATGAACGACTAATAAAATAGATACAAATAACAAACATAAAAAATCCAATATTTACTCGTCAAATCCTTTATTAAGAAAATCAAAACCAAATATATACTTAATATTTCCTTGGCTACTTGGCCAATCTAAACACATTGATACCAACTCTTGTTCTATATTCCAACATCAATCTCTTCCAAAAGATACTTCACAAACTAGATACATATATACAAGATTGTAAACTTCCAATCACAACAAAGCATTTATTTTGATATCTGTTTTATTCAATCCTTCATCAAGTTTTCTATATTTAGAATACAAAGTACATTACTCTCACCCATTACAACACTCCACAATCTATGATAAGCTTGGTTCACACGTAGATGTAGGAGAGTATGGCTCCTAATAGTTATCAACTTACACCACACAATGATATCACTTGAACATACACATGCATATTGAACACCATCTCTGATAAATTTGATACGCACGGAAGCTTACACCACACAATGTTGTCATTTGACAGTGATATATATAGTATATTAAACATTTTCTCTTCAAAATAACATATATAGAGAAAGAAACTAGTCGTAGTGTTGTTGCGACACATATATAACAAACCATGGTATAATACAAAAACCCTACATAGTTTATCGCACAATATAAAATAATAATGGCCTACTAAAGAGAGCGGAATGAGTGACTGAGATGGTAACGTCTGACAATGAAGTTAGAGATGTCGGGCAACTTCCAAATATATGTACCAGCACAAATTTTGGAATATACACTTGATCATTGAAACAGGTATATAGAAAACCTATGTCAAATGTATTGAAAAACAAATTTGAGATTTTAAGCATGAGAAATGCCAAAAAAAAAAAAAAAAACTTCAAAACATCCATTTGAAGCGATGCCAAATTTTAAAATGTTCATTTAAACATTGAAAATAGTATATGAAAAAATACCTAGTTTAATGAAAAATAGACTTTTAAATTCATATTTTGCAAGTGATTGCCGCAACTTGCAAAGTTAAATTCGACCACGCACCACCACTTATAAGCCTGCGCCCTCTAGTGAATGTGTTTTCCTAAAAGTCATTTGAGGTTAATAAGGAAGGAGGGAATTTCTTAATGATGTACTTCATGTTTGGTAAAGATTCTAGAATATAAAAATTCAATTTTCGAAGATCTTAAGCCCATAATTAGTTTGGCAAAGTTTGGATTCTACCTCCCACGGTTGGTTAAACTGTTCACCAATATTATAAAACTTTTATTCTAGGTTTCCTAAAATTTATCCAGAATATTTTTCTTCTTTATGAAATATCTCTCTCATAGACGACTGAAGAAATTTTGAACTGGAATATGATGATTTTCAACCACAATCGAGTGGGAAAAGTAACTTTTTTACCACTCAATTGTTAGAATTTTCTGTAAATTTCATAACAGACAGAAAAAAAATGCTATGTTTTTAACACTGTGTTTTTAATTCAGAAAACAGAAAATCACTTGCTGGAAACGGTGTTTCAGCAAAGCAGTTTGGTGTTGCAGCAACGTAGTTTGGTGTCGCAGCAACGTTGCTAGAATTTCTGATAATTCAAAATAAAACTGAAAAAACAGAACAATACTCAGCAACACTGAAACTGGTGTAACAACAATGTGCAGGTGGTGTAACAACAACACAAAATTAACTTGTATTCATAAACAGTAAAACAGTTGATACAAATTCGTCTTCCTCTTGACAGAAGGATAACAACAGGAACACTTCAGTTCCAGAAACCAATTTTCACTATCTCAGAAAATTACAAGTTCAACACTGCTGTGCATTTACAGAAGAGACTTACTCTTGTTCTTCTAACCTTCTCTCTCTCTTTTTTTTTTTAAAAATAGAACTGCTGTTCATTACATTTATAGAGAAAAAATATCTGAGTTTAAACAATAAAATAACCAAAATATCCTGTAACGCTTATCTCCGTATTGAATGTAGAAGCGGTGATGCCTTTCTCAGTGAAAACAAGTCGACAGTTGCAGGGGAATTAAATTCTATGAATTTAATGCACATTAATGTGCAAAATATCAGGAGCAACTTTGCGGCATCGAACATCCTACAACAGCTACAAAAGATCAGATTTCTGTCACCTGTTCATTGTTGCAGTTGGAATTAAATTCCAACACTCCCCCTTAATTTCAACTGCTGCATACCTGAAATGATCAAAACTTTTCTTTGCTAATGGTTTTGTCAAGATGTCAGCTAGCTGATCCTCTGTTCTGTAGTGGTGCAAAACAATCTCACCATTATTAACCAATTCACGTATGATGTGAAATTTGGTATCTATGTGCTTTGTTATTTTATGAAAAACATAGTTTTTAGACAATGTTATTGCTGATTTATTGTCACAGTAAATGGTTGTGCCATTTTCTTGTTCATGACACAAATCTCTGAGAACTCTTCTCAGCCACACTGCTTGGCATGTTGCTGTTGTTGCTGCCACATACTCTGCCTCTGCTGTTAACAAAGACACAACTGGTTGCTTCTTGGAAGCCCATGAGATGGCTCCCAATCCCATATGAAACACATATCCTGATGTGCTTTTCCTATCATCAACACTTCCAGCCCAATCACTATCCGTGTAACCTGTCAACATGAAACTTTCAAAAGAGGAGTATAAAATACCAAACCCCTTCGTTCCATTCACATACCTTAAAATCCTCTTGGTTGCCTGCAAATGAGTCTTTTTTGGTCTTTCCATAAATCTGGAGATTAAACTGACAGTGTGCATAATGTCTGGCCTAGTTGTAGTCAAGTACATAAGGCTGCCAACAATGCTTTTGTACAATTTTGGATCAAAATTCTTGCTGTTGTCTTTTTTGGTCAATTTCAACCCCACTACAGTTGGAGTTACAGCTGCCTTGTTGTTCTGCATATTAAATCTCTTCAACACTGCTTCTACATATTTATCTTGAGAAATGAAAACACCATTTTCACTTTGGTCTACTTCAATTCGAAGAAAATATCTTAAGAAGTCCAAGTCAGTCATTTCAAATTCATCTTTCATGACTGCTTTAAAATCAGCAATGAGAGAAGCATCATTGCTAGTAAAAATCAAATCTACATATAAAACAACAATAATAATCTTATCGTCATTCTCCTTTATGTAGAGTGTGGGTTCACCATCACACTTATCAATTCTCAATCAGATAAGCATCTATTCTACTGTACCATGCTCTTGGAGCTTGCTTCAGCCCATAAAGAGCCCTCTTCAGTTTGCAAACTTTATGCTCTTGGCCATCAACTTCATAACTTGGAGGTTGTTCAACATAAACCTCTTCTTTTAACACTCCATTTAGGAATGAAAATTTAACATCCATCTGATAAATCTTCCATTTGTGTTGTGCTAAAATAATCAACAATGTTCTGACTGTTTCCATCCTTGCTACTGGTGCAAAGGTTGCATCATAGTCTTTGCCTGGTTGCTGCTTGTAGCCTTTCACAACAAGTCTTGCTTTGTGCCTATCAATCTTGCCTTCAACATTGCTTTTGGTTTTATAGACCCACTTAACTCCAATGGCATATTTTCCTTCAGGGAGGTCCACTAATTCCCATGTTTTACTCTTTTCAATTGCACCAATTTCTTCATTCATTACTTCAATCCATTTATCTTCATTTACAACATCTTCAAAATGAACTCGGTCATCAACATGGCAATATAAAGTGAATAATGAATTCAGACCGGTATTGTTACTTACCTCTCCTTGTTCATAAATATCATTTATATTTCTAAATCTTGGTCTTCTTGGTGTGCCTGGAGTTCCATCCAAACTTGAGAGTATTTCAGATCCCTGTGGTGTGCTTGAAGAAACACTTCCTTGACTTCTTAAGGCTGTTCGAATTCCAGCTTGTGGTGTGGTTTGTTGAACTTGCTGTGGTAGAGGAGGAACCACCAAGGAAGGATTATCTGCTGCTGTCCCTTCTTCTTCTTCTTCATGAGACACAATTGTCTTCACATTCATTGTTTTTTCTAGGCTTCCATCCCAAGCTTCCTCTTCAATGAACTACACATCTGTACTTACTATCAATTTCTTAGTGGATGGATTATAGAGTTTATATGCCTTTGACTCATCACAATAGCCAACAAATACACACTTCTCCCCCTTACTATCAAGATTTTTTCTTAGCTGATCCAGTACATGTGCATACGCTACACAACCAAATACTCTCATGTGAATGACAATTTGCTTTTGACCACTCCATGCTTCTTTTGGTATTTTGTTCATGACAACTTTAGTTGGGAATCTATTCAAGATGTAAACTGCACAAGTGACAACTTTTTCCCAATACTCATGTGGCAAGTGTTTTGCCTTCAGCATACTTCTAACCATGTCAAGGATGGTCCTATTCTTTCTTTCGGCAACACCGTTTTGCTGAGGTGTATACCTTGCGGTGAATTGCTTTTGTATGCCATTCTCTCTGCAAAAACGCAGAAAGTCTTGGGAGATGTATTCTCCTCCTCTATCTGTTCTGAGCGCTTTGATATAATGCCCACACTGCTTCTCAACAAGAGTTTTGAAGTGGCAGAATTTCTCGGACACTTCACTCTTCTGTTTCAGCATATACACCCATGTCTTTCTAGTGTAATAATCAATGAAAGTTAAAACATATCTATTTCCGGCAAATGATGGTATTTGCATCGGTCCACACACATTAGAGTGAACAATTTCCAAGGGTGCTTTTTCCCTTATACTCTTTCCTGATGGAAAGCTTTCTTTGTCTTGCTTGCCCAAGATGTAGCCTTCAAAAAGGCTGTCCAGTATTTCAATCAATGACAATCCCTTTACCATTCCCTTTCTGTGCAACAAATTCAGGCCTCCGAGATTGAGATGTCCAAATCTCAAGTGCCACAACCATTTCACATTTTTCACTTATTCCTGAAAGATTTCTTGTGTTATAGCTACAATAGTTCTTCCTTCCCTCAAATTTGCCCTGAGTTTGAGAGGAAACATTCTATTGCTGGTCATTTGCACCTGTGGAATGATCTTGTTACTTGGAGGTATATCTCTGATTGTACGCGTATCATCTTTGAAGAACACATTGTAACCTTTGTCAATGAGCTGTCCAATGCTCAAAAGATTACATTTCGGACTAGGTACATAGTATACCTCTCGCACAATCATCTGTTCTCCATTTCTTGCTCGGATACTGACTCTGCCCTTACCCTTGACAGATATTTTACTATCATTTACTGTTTTTACCTCAGATTTCACATCTTCATCTAGATTGGCAAACATCTCAATATTGCGAGTCATGTGATTACTACAACCTGAGTCTAAGAACCAAAAATCTCCTTGTTTGTCTTGTGCAATGTTACATGTTAACATCACATTATTTGGATTCATATTTTCTTCATTTGCAAAATTAGCATTCTGCCTACTGTTCATGTCATTTTGTTTTTTTATACATTCATTGGCATAGTGCCCATATTTCTTACAATAATGACATTGGACTTGAGATTTGTCATACCTTTGTTCGTGAGCTTGTTGCTTGCTTGAAACTTCATCTTGGTTTTGATTGTAGCTCCTTCCGCTTGTGCTTGCAGGATAATATCTGCCTCTATTTTGTCTTCTTCCACGACCTCTGTTATTTACTCTACCTCGACCTTTTCTTTGGCTGAAAGACATCTGAGTCTTGAATGCTTGCTCAAAAGAGGAATCTATTTCTCTATGCAGTCTGTGTTCATGAGACATAAGAGAAGCACTCAGTTCATCTACCGTGAATTGTGAGAGATTTTTTGTTTCTTCTATTGCTACCACAATAGCTTCAAACCTTGATGGTAGACATCTCAAGATCTTCTCTACGATCCTTCTTTCTTCAAGAATTTCACCATGAGATCTTATCTGGGTTATCAACCCAATAACCTGAGTGAATAATGAATTTATTGTATTAGTTTCCTTCATGCTGAGTGTTTCAAAGTCTCTCCTCAACATCTGCAACTTTGCAGTCTTCACCTTCTCCATGCCTTGATAGACAATTTTGAGAATATCCGATGCCTCTTTGGATATTTTTGCTCCTGCAATCCATGGAAAAACACTTTCATGTAATGTTTGGAAGAGGAAAAATAGGGCTTTGGCATCCTTCTTCCTGTCGCTCTTCAACTGGTCTCTTTCTGCTATTGTCAAAGCAGGCAACGCTGTTGCATCTGCGGGTTCAGCATAGCCAGTTTCAACCAACTCCCATATTCCTTGAGAAGCAAACAATGCTTTCATTGTTATGGACCAATAACTATGATTTTTCTCATTAAACTGTGGGATTTGGGAATTTTTCTAACATGTTCCAGCATCTGCCATCTTAACTCTGTTATAGGTAAAGAAGAGATATTGACTGTAAAATTAAAAACAAGCAAAAACTTTCTCTGCTGGAAAAAATCTGCTCAATAAGCTTCTTACAGCTCCTACAATAAAAAACAAACTCTGTTTTTGACTCACTGAGTGCCTAGACTAGCTCTGATACCATGTTAGAATTTTCTGTAAATTCCATAACAAATAGACAAAAACAAATGCTCTATTTTTAACACTCTGTTTTTAACTCAGAAAACAGAAAATCGCTTGCTGGAAATGGTGTTTCAGCAAAGCAGTTTGGTGTTGCAGCAACGTAGTTTGGTGTTGCAACAATACTATTATAATTTCTGATAATTCATAAACAAAACTGATAATTGCATAGCGGAAATTAAAAAAAACGTCTGCGGAATACGGTGCTACAACAACGCGAAACTGGTGTAACAACAACACAGTTTCGTAAGTTGTTGTTCTTGGTGTTGTAGCAACGTAATTGTGTTAGTAGCTGATCTTGGTGTTGCAGAAACGTGTTTTGACGTCAAGTCACTTGTTAAGTTACGGTGTAACGACAACGTGCAACGGTTGACGTCAAGTCACTTTTTCACGCTTGGTGTAACAACAACATGCAACAATTGACGTCAAGTCACTTTTAGACTTAAAGTGTAATAGCAACGTGATTTTGATGCTTGGTGTAACAGCAAGAGTAAACAAGCTAAACAGTAAACTTGTATTCATAAACAGTAAACAAGCTGATACAAATTCGTCTTCCTCTTGACAGGGGATAACAACACGAACACTTCAGTTCCAGAAACCAATTTTCACTATCTCATAAAATTGCATGTTCAGCACTGCTATGCGTTTATAGAAGAGACTCTCTATTGTTCTTCTAACCTTCTCTCTTTTTTTCACTTTAAAAACAGAACTGTTGTTCATTACATTTATAGGAAAAAACATATCTGATTTTAAAGAGTAAAATAATCAAAATATCTTCTAACTCTTATCTGCGTATTGAATGTAGCAAGCGGTGATGTCTTTCTCAAGAAAACAAGTCGGCAGTTGCAGGGGAATTCAATTCTCAGAATTTAATGCTCATAAATGTGCAAAATATCAAGAGTGACTTTGCGGTATGGAACAATCTGGAATATCTGAAGATCAAAATTTTGTCCAGCTATTTTGTCTTGCAGTTGGAATTAAATTCCAACATGTTTTCCACTCAATGAATTAATCTCTCTGTCCTCTTCACAATCCACATCCCCTCTCTTTTGTCTTTGTCGTGTCACCTAGATGCTCATGCATCACAACTCTCAACACTAAAAATTTTAGTGCATGAAGTACGCGACTCTGTATTATAAAGGAAGTTAAAGCAGAAAACGTAGGAAACCGGACAAAGGACTGTTATAAACATTTTTTTAACTGGGAAGACTATGCATTGTACGCGGAAGCTATGTACTGTAAGCAAACATTCTAGAGAGAATTAGTGATACAAAGGCACGTTGGTTGCATGCAAATGGATGGATACCCCACAATTGCTATTTGTTTTTAATGTTTACGTATTTGTAATTATATAATATATGATTGTTAACATATATTGTTGTTCGACATTCAAAATACTGAGCAAATAAAACAGTCCTATCTTATAGATTTGTTTGTTGGTTCTATTGATGTTGTTGGTGTCTAGAGAAATCTCAATTGGTGGTACAACTGGGAATAGGTGGCTTGACGCATGGGGAAAAAGCTAAATCAACACGCTTCAAATTATGCTCAAAAAGTAGCAAACCAAGGTATAAAATGAAAGGTTCAAGGTCATAAAGTTGCAATTGGAATTTTTATTGGGGTAGTATTTCTTCTCATAGACTTCTCTTTGTTGTGATACCTGATATTTTTTCATTAATCTTCTGCGCATTTATCTCTTTCCGGTAAAATTTTCCTATCGAGGGAAGTGTAAAGCAATGGTAGATCAACATAGGTGCAAACAAAGCACCATTCCCTTAATTTGTAAATCAGCAATAGCGATAATTATCTTTTTAAAACACTGTAGAAGCCATCTCTTTCCTCAATCCTAAAATCAGCTAGAAGCATCTTTAGAGCCATATGCAAAACCCACTTGGCAGTTCACTTTTTTTTCTTGTTTGTTTAATTTAACTTTGTTTATTTATTTTTATTGAATTTCTTTTTAATGTTTAATTAAATTTTTCATTTTTAATTTAAATATATTAAAAATTGTAATTAACTAGTTCACCATGATTGTTCAGTGAACATCATATCCAGTAGGTTAGATGCTTTCAGGGATCAAAGTAATCTAATTAGCTGTCCATGTTGGAAAAATCACAACACTTCTATAGAATCCATAGTTTCCATTTTGGGCATCTTAGTTACTATTTGTAGCAAGAGCTGCCGGTTTTGGTGTAACCAGAAACCTCCACATGGTATCAGAGCTTGGACGTTCCCCGAGGTGTGTTTGAGGGGGGTGTTGGAAAAATCACAACACCTCTATAAAATCCTTAATTTCCACCCTGGAAATCCTAGTTACTGTTTGTAAAGTTTACCAATACCTGCAGGTTTTAGTATAATGGCAAACCTCCACAGTCCAATACCCACTTCTATGTCATTTAGTGCCTTTGTGTCAGTTGCTTGTATTGTCTTGTAATATTCTGTGCTGATCTAAGGAATTACTGGTTTTTGTTCTAAGACATTAGTAGTTCTTCTTTTAAATTTCATGTAAATCCATCCTTGTTTGTTGTTGTTTTAAAATTTTCTTTACTTTTACTTTCTAAAACATTATTGTCTTCTGTTACTTTAATATTTTCATAGTTTTTACTTGTCAATACACTCTAGTTTATTCTGTTTCATTTTTTTTAAAGTTCACGACTCATCCTTGGCACTTGTACATTCATATTTATTTTGTTTAGTAATTTTTTATGAGTTCAAGGTTTATCCACGTCACTTGTTCTTTAGATTGGTTGATGCAGATTGCAATGCACCCTGTGGGAAAAGATGCAAGGAAGCATCCCATCATAAAGTATGTTTAAGAGATTGTGGTACTTGTTGTGCCTAATGCAACTATGTTCCACTTGGAACATCTGGAAATAAAGATCTCTGCCCCTGCTATGCTAATTTGAAAACACATGGAAATAAACCCAAGTGTCCTTGATTTTAGATATATATATATATATATACATATGAATATGAATGATTATCGTGACAAGTTACAACAGACCTAAATTCCCTTGAATATAGCTTGAAGACATTGGTGATTACTGCTTTGTTTGCCTGCATACTCTGGTGTTACAATACCAACATTGAATTATTTGTTTCTATGTAATGTAACTATATTCATATAAATCTTCAGGTTCCAGATGCATACTGTAGTTGTGGAGACAAGAGGGTGATGGGAATTTGTGTGAAACCCAAAGGCGGAGATGTATTTCTTTTATGGAGTGTGGTAAGTTATGTCATTGACCAGTGTGATAGAAATAATAATAGATTTATTCTTTGATAATTTAATTGAGTTTGTTGGCTTCGTGAATCTCGACCATTTGTATTTTCTGTGCGTTTCCAGAATTTATAGTATTTTATCTTTGACTCCATACTATTTTATTTTGTACTGGTCTAAAATTTGGTTTGCGGAAAAGCTCTTGGTAATTATGAATTTTGTATCCAAAAGCTTTGGATTCACACATTTCATGGGGTATATGATTCATCTAAAATAATAATTTTGCATGATTTTATAAGGTAATGAAATATATATTTTTTTTAAGAGAATACCCTTCGTTATGTGATGCCTCTTAGCATTTTTCTCTTGGCGTATTTTTTGTTTTTCTTAGGGGAATTTTTTTATGGTGATCCTTGTGTATGCTTTAATGGATGTATTTGGTGCAATCATTTTTGAGTATGAAGTAATATGATTGATTTTTTATTTCTCATATATTTTCACATTTCGCTGATATTTACAATGCATTATATTTGCAATATGGTGATGGAGACATCAAAGGTCCTGGTCATAATTCCTGTTCAAATTAATAAGTTTGTTTTCTTTAATTGTTATACTTCTAAATTTTTTGCATAGAAGCACATATCAATTTTATTTAGTATACGAATATATACTAAAAGTAGTCTTCAATTCAGAAGAGCAGAGTTTAGGAGGGTAAAAATCCTATTAGTTTTATTTATTTTTGCCCTCGAAGGACCCTCTCTTCATTTGTTGCATCGCGTAATTTATGATTGACATCTAGACCACAATACCTAGAGATT
Organism: Pinus taeda; assembly: GCA_000404065.3. Taxonomy (NCBI): domain Eukaryota; kingdom Viridiplantae; phylum Streptophyta; class Pinopsida; order Pinales; family Pinaceae; genus Pinus; species Pinus taeda. The sequence continues at coordinate 144,351 of APFE030503086.1, read as the reverse complement.
TATTCACAGAAAAAAAACCAAACCGATGAATTTACATAGAACTGAGATTTGAGTGTGCCCCTTTATACCCAAATATCACAATATAATCACTTCAATAGGTAAAAGTCTCCACTATAATTTTTATGTCATTCACCTTCCTAGCTTCTTAATTACGTTTCGAGCCCTACAAGTCATTTGGGTTGGGTATTGACAAAATTCTTTGGTAGAGCGTTGCATTAATTGAAAACACAAATCTATAGGATTATTATCTTTTTTCTTCTTACTTTATTAGATTTTTCTTCTTTCTCTTTGATTGAACAAATTATTTCTCTTCATTCTTATATTATGGGGAACCTTCATCATCTAGTAATATAGACTCTAATTCTTTCAATGTAAGCTCTTCACTACCACCATCGTCATACTGCCAAATTTTATAATTGTTGGAATTTAATTACCAACTACAACAATAACAACTGGACAGAAATTTGATTTCCGAAGATATTTCAAGTTGTTCGATGCCGCAAAGTCGCTCCTGATATTTTGCACATTAATATGCATTAAAATCTCGGAATTGAATTCACCTGCAACTGCCGACTTGTTTTATTGAGAAAGGCATTACCGCTTGCTGCATTCAATACACAGATAAGCATTAGAAGATATTTTGATTATTTTACTGTTTAAACTCAGATATGTTTTTTCCTATAAATGTAATGAACAACAGTTCTGTTTTTTTTTATAAAAAGTTTAGAAGAACAATAGAGAGTCTCTTTTGTAAACACACAGCAGTGCTGAACCTACAATTTTATGAGATAGTGAAAATTGGTTTTTCGAACTTAAGTGTTCCTCTTGTTATCCTTCTCTCAAGAGGAAGACGAATTTGTATCAGCTTGTTTACTGTTTATGAATACAAAGTTAATTTTGTGTTGTTGTTACACCAAGCGTCAAAACACGTTGTTGCTACTCCACAAGTATAAAATTGACTTGACGTCAACCATTGCACATTGCTGTTACATCAAGCGTCAACCGGTGCACGTTGTTGTTACACCATAAGTCAAAACGTGACTTGACGTCAAAAACACATTGTTGTTACACCGTAAGTCAAAAAGTGACTTGACATAAAAATTACGTTGTTGCAACACCAAGATTAACAACTAAAGAACTTACGTTGCTACAACATTAAGAACAACAACTGATGAAACTGTGTTGCTGTTAAACCAGTTTTGCGTTGCTGTAACACTGTATTCCGTAAACGTTTTTTTTATTATTTCCGCTATGAAATTATCAGTTTTGTTTTGAATTATCAAAAATTCTAAGAGCCTTGCTGCAACACCAGACTACATTGCTGCAACACCAAACTGCTTTGCTGAAACACCATTTCCAGCAAACGATTTTCTGTTTTCCTGAGTTAAAAACAGAGTATAGAAACAAAGCATTTTTTTTTGTCTGTTTGTTATGGAATTTACAGAAAATTCTAACATGGTATCAGAGCAGGTCTAGGCACTCAGTGAGTCAAAAACAGAGTTTGTTTTTCACTGTAGGAGCTGTAAGAAGCTTATTGAGCAGATTTTTCCCAGCAGAGAAAGTTTTTGCTTGTTTTTAATTTTACAATCAGTATCTCTTCTTTATGTATACAGAGTTAAGATGGCAGATGCTGGAACAGGTTTGACAAATTCCCAACTGCTACAGTTTAATGGGGAAAATCATAGTTATTGGTCCATAACAATGAAAGCATTGTTTGCTTCTCAAGGAATATGGGAGTTGTTTGAAACTCACTATGCTAAACGTGCAGATGCAACAACATTGATTGCTTTGACAGTAGCAAAAAGAGACCAGTTGAAGAGCAACAGGAAAAAGGATGCTAAAGCCCTCTTTTTTCTCTTCCAATCTGGACATGAAAGTGATTTTCCATGGATTGCAACAGCAACAAAATCCAAAGAGGCATGGGATATTCTCAAAAATGCTTATCAAGGCATGGAGAAGGTGAAGACTGCAAAGTTGCAGATGTTGAGGAGAGACTTTGAAACACTCAGCATGAAGGAATTTGATACAATATATTCATTCTTCACTCAGGTTATTGGGTTGATAACCCAGATAAGATCTCATGGTGAAATTATTGAAGAAAGAAGGATCGTAGAGAAGATCTTGAGATGTTTACCCTCAAGGTTTGAAGCTGTCGTGGTAGCAATAGAAGAAACAAAAGATCTCTCACAGTTCACGGTAGATGAACTAAGTGCTTCTGTTATGTCTCATGAACACAGACTAAGTAGAGGAACGGATTCCTCTTTTGAGCAAGCATTCAAGACTCACAGGTCTTTCAGCCAAAGAATAGGTAGAGGAAGAGTAAATAACAGAGGTCATGGAAGAAACCAAAACAGAAGCATATATTATCCTGCAAGCACAAGCGGAGGGAGCTGCAATCAGAACCAAGATGAAGGTTCAAGCAAACAGCAAGCTCATGGACAAAGGTATGACAAATCCCAAGTCCAATGTCATTATTGTAAGAAATATGGGCACTATGCCAATGAATGTAGGAAAAAACAAAATGACATGAATAGTAGGCAGAATGCTAATTTTGCAAATGAAGAAAATAAGAATCCAAAGAATGTGCTGTTAACATGTAACATTGTAGAAGACAAACATGAATATTTTTGGTTCTTAGACTCAGGTTGTAGTAATCACATGACTGGAAATATTGCAATGTTTTCCAATCTGGATGAAGATGCAAAATCTGAGGTTACAATAGGAATTGATACTAAGATATCTGTCAAGGGTAAGGGAAGAGTAAGTATCCGACTAAGAAATGGAGAACAGATGATTGTGCCAGAGGTATACTATGTACCTGCTCTGAAATGTAATATTTTGAGCATTGGACAGCTCATTGACAAAGGTTACAATGTGTTCTTCAAAGATGATACATATACAATCAGAGACATACCTCCAAGTAAGAAAATCATTGCAGAGGTACAGATGACCAGCAATAGAATGTTTCCTCTCAAACTCAGGGAAGATTTGAAGGAAGGAAGAACTATTGCAGCTATAACACAAGAAGTCTTTTAGGAACAAGTGAAAGATGTGAATTGGTTGTGGCACTTGAGATTTGGAGATCTCAATTTTGGACGCCTGAATCTGTTGCACAGAAAATGAATGGTAAAGGGATTGCCGATGATTGATAAACCAGACAACCTTTGTGAAGGTTGCATCTTGGGCAAGCAACACAAAGAAAGCTTTCTAGCAGGAAAGAGTATAAGGGCAAAAGCACCCTTGGAAATTGTTCACTCTGATGTGTGTGGACCGATGCAAATACCATCATTTGCCGGAAATAGATATGTTTTAACTTTCATTGATGATTACACCAAAAAGACATGGGTGTACATGCTGAAACAGAAGAGTGAAGTGTTTGAGAAATTCCACCACTTCAAAACTCTTGTTGAGAAGCAGTGTGGGAATTATATCAAAGTGCTCAGAAGAGATAGAGGAGGAGAATACATCTCCCAAGACTTTCTATGTTTTTGCAGAGAGAATGGCATACAAAAGCAGTTCACCGCAAGGTATACACCTCAGCAAAATGGTGTTGTCAAAAGAAAGAATAGGACCATTCTTGACATGGTTAGAAGTATGTTGAAGGAAAAACACTTGCCTCATGAGTATTGGGCAGAAGCTGGCACTTGTGCAGTTTAAATCTTGAATAGATGCCCAACTAAAGTTGTCATGAACAAAATACCAGAAGAAGCGTGGAGTGGTCAAAAGCAAACTTTCACTCACATCAGAGTATTCGGTTGTGTAGCTTATGCACATATACTGGATCAGCTAAGGAAAAATCTTGATATTAAGGGGGAGAAGTGTGTATTTATTGGCTATTGTGATGAGTCAAAAGCATATAAACTCTATAATCTATCCACTAAGAAATTAATAGTAAGCACAGATGTGCAGTTCATTGAAGATGAAGCTTGGGATGGAAGCTTAGAAAAAACAGTGAATGTGAAGACAATTGTGTCTCATGAAGAAGAAGAGGAAGGGACAGCAGCAAATAATCCTTCCTTGGTGGCTCCTCCACCACCATAGCAAGTTCAACAAACCACACCACAAACTGGAATTCAAACAGCCCTAAGAAGTCAAGGAAATGCTTCTTCAAGCACACCATAAGGATTAGAAATACCCTCAAGTTCGGATGGAACTCCAAGCACACCAAGAAGACCAAGATTCAAAAATCTGAATGAGATTTATGAACAAGGAGAGGTAAGTAATAATACCGGTCTGAATTCATTATTCGCTTTATATTGTCATGTTGATGACCCAGTTCATTTTGAAGATGTTGTAAATGAAGATAAATGGATTGGAGCAATGAATGAAGAAATTGGTGCAATTGAAAAGAGTAAAACATGGCAGTTAGTGGACCTCCCTGAAGGCAAAGATGCCATTGGAGTTAAGTGGGTCTATAAGACCAAAAGAAATGTTGAAGGCAAGATTGACAGGCACAAAGCAAGACTTGTTGTGCAAGGGTACAAGCAGCAACAAGGAAAAGACTATGATAAAACCTTTGCACCAGTAGCAAGGATGGAAACAGTCAGAACAATGTTGTCCATTGCAGCACAACGCAAATGGAAGATTTATCAAATGGATGTTAAATCTATATTCCTGAATGGAGTGTTAAAAGAAGAGGTTTACGTTGAACAATCTCCAGGTTATGAAGTTGCAAACTGAAGAAGGCTCTTTATGGGCTGAAGCAAGCCCCAAGAGCATGGTACAGTAGAATAGATGCTTACCTGATTGAGAATGGGTTCGATAAGTGTGATGGTGAACCCACACTCTACATAAAGGAGAATGACGGTAAGATTATTATTGTTGTTTTATATGTAGATGATATGATTTTTACTAGCAATGATGCTTCTCTCATTGCTGATTTTAAAGCAGTCATGAAAAGTGAATTTGAAATTACTGACTTTGGCTTCTTAAGATATTTTCTTAGAATTGAAGTAGACCAAAGTGAAAATGGTGTTTTTATTTCTCAAGATAAATATGTAGAAGCAGTGTTGAAGAGATTTAACATGCAGAACAACAAGACAGTTGTGACTCCAACTGTAATGGGGTTGAAATTGACCAAAGAAGACAGCAGCAAGGATTTTGGTCCAAAATTGTACAAGAGCATAGTTGGTAGCCTTATGTACTTGATTGCAACTAGGCCAGACATTATGCACACTGTGTGTTAATCTCCAGATTTATGGAAAGACCGAAAGAGACTCATTGGCAGGCAGCCAAGAGGATTCTAAGGTATGTGAATGGAACAAAGGGGTTTGGTTGGGCTGGAAGTGTTGATGATAGGAAAAGCACATCAGGATATGTGTTTCATATGGGATCGAGAGCCATCTCATGGGCTTCCAAGAAGCAACCAGTTGTGTTTTTGTCAAGAGCAGAGGCAGAGTATGTGGCAGCAACAACAGCACCATGCCAAGCAGTGTGGCTGAGAAGAGTTCTCAGAGATTTGTGTCATGAACAAGAAAATGGCACAACTATTTACTGTGACAATAGCTCAGCAATAGCTTTGTCTAAAAACTCTATTTTTCATAAAAGAACAAAGCACATAGATACCAAATTTCACTTCATACGTGAATTGGTTAACAATGGTGAGAGTGTTTTGCAGCACTGCAGAACAGAAGATCAGCTAGCTGACATCTCGACAAAACCTTTAGCAAAGAAAAGTTTTGATCATTTCACGAAATGCTTGGGTATGCAGCAGTTGAAATTAAGGGGGAGTGTTGGAATTTAATTACCAACTGCAACAATAACAGCTAGACAAAAATCTGATTTCCGAAGATATTTGAAGTTGTTCGATGCCGCAAAGTCACTCCTAATATTTTGCACATTAACGTGCATTAAAATCTCGGAATTGAATACCCCTGCAACCACTGACTTGTTTTCTTCAGAAAGGCATCACCGCTTGCTGCATTCAATATGCAGATAAGCGTTAGAAGATATTTTGATTATTTTACTGTTTAAACTCAAACATGATTTTTCCTATAAATGTAATGAACAACAATTCTGTTTTTTTATGAAAAGGTTAGAAGAACAATAGAGAGTCTCTTCTGTAAACGCACAACAGTGCTGAACCTGCAATTTTCTGAGATAGTGAAAATTGGTTTCTGGAGCTGAAGTGTTCCTGTTGTTATCCCTCTGTCAAGAGGAAGACGAATTTGTATCAGCTTGTTTACTATTTATGAATACAAAGTTAATTTTGCATTGCTGTTACACCAAGAATCAAAACACGTTGTTGTTACTCCGTAAGTCTAAAAGTGACTTGACGTCAACCGTTGCGCATTGTTGTTACACCAAGTGTCAACCGGTGCACGTTGTTGTTACACCGTAAGTCAAAAAGTGCCTTGATGTCAAAAACACATTGCTGTTACACCGTAAGTCAAAAAGTGACTTCACATCAAAAATTATGTTGCTGCAACACCAAGATCAGCAACTAACGAACTTACGTTGCTGCAACACCAAGAACAGCAACTAACGAAACTGCATTCTTGTTACACCAGTTTCGTGTTGCTGTAAGACCGTATTCTGCAAACTTTTTTTTTATTATTTCCGCTATGCAATTATCAGTTTTATTTTAAGTTATCAGAAATTCTAACAACGTTGCTGCAACACCAAACTACGTTGCTGCAACACCAAACTGCTTTGTTGAAACACCGTTTTCAGCAAGCGATTTTCTGTTTTTCTGAGTTAAAAACACAGTATAAAAACAAAGCATTTTTTTTTGTCTGTCTGTTATGGAATTTACGGAAAATTCTAACAATAAATACATCAATGTGAGTATATAAAACGAGTAAAATAGAGGAATTTCACACCTATGTAAAACAAATACATGGTGTCATAATTCACAAATACCTTGTAAAAGACCTTATAACTAATAACTACTCCACCAAAGAGTTATCCTCCAAAGTCATTCTTGACTTTTCACTTTATCAAAACATTAATTCTATCAGGGTTTCCAAGTTTGTTCCCGGATTAATGTAGAACACTTCCTTCATCTTTTTCCTCATTCAATTGATCCTAAAATTCAACAAAATATGTGTTCTCATGTGATATCTGTAATTTAACATCTTCAACGATGTTCCTAGATTGAATTTCAAATAATTTATTGTCTTTGTCTTTTTTGGCTCACTTGTTATCCACTGTAGATAAGCTACCCTGAATATCAGAACCTAACTTCCATTTTTGTCTAGGTGTATGCACCTCTGACTTATTGGTCATTGATATCTTTTGTACCTCTACTTTGTCATGGGCATAAAGAGAAATGCTTCTTAACTTTAGAGATTTGTTAAGAGTGTGTACAGTTCTTCTAGATCTAGTCGTTTTGTCCTTTTTGGAAGAATCCTGGAACAATTTTTTCAATTATGTGGGCGTTTTCTTCTTTGTTGAATCAAATTTGAGAATTTTCGTCACACTTGAATGTTATTTTTCTGGATCCCGAATGATCTTACCTACGGATTACTCTCAAGTGCTTGTTAGATTCTAATTCATTTTCCTGTATGTAAAGAACGTCTTATATAGCATGTATGATCAAGATTCTTAATGCCATTATGCTCAGGATCTAGAGTAACAGAGGGAAAATTATGACACATGTCTGTAAACTAGTGTTGGCACTGCAAATTACAATCAAAATAACTCATTACAAATTGGTTGATAAAATTTCCATCGTCATAAATTTGATTTATTTATCTATTTTGTTTTGATACCTCAGATGTAGATGAAATTATTATATGTTTTCGTTTTGAGAGAAGGCAATGGGAAATAGAGTTTACAGGTCTCAGATTCACTAGAGATCAAAATCAGTCAAAATATTGAATCCTAGTGGCAACATCAAGAACCTGATAGGCCTTATCAAGGTAGGGGATGTCATGAAGCAATACCCTGGATATTGGTTCTATCAGGATTTCTACATAGGGAAACCCATTGTTGCTATTCCCTCAAATGAGTCTCTTAATTAGATAACACTTATATCATTTTACCAAGAAAAAGTTTTCAGTGTGTTGTCACATCCTCCAGGGTTGCTTATTTCATTTCAAAGATGTTAGTGGAAAATCATGCCAACTACACACAGGTCAATACTTCAAGAAAAATAAACATTTATGTTCAAATCGAGGCCATGATCTTCAATATCCCAAAAAATAAGGGAAACTCTATACAAATAAATATCTACACCTTCTTTGTAAATGGTCTCTCAAACATTAATGAGACCTCTAGCTGAAACGACCCAACTAAAACAGAGAAATGTCTGAGCTAATTTTTTTTTTTTTTTTACAGCAATTACAACCGGAAAACAGACACATTAAGGTTTCAATTTAATCAACACATACATCACTGATGTTCATTCAGGAAATAACACCACATTTATGTGCTTCAAATCTAAAATCAAGAAATAAGAAATATACGTGTACCGTACACCGAAGAGGGGCAATTTCGCTTGATCGGTTGTCGCGGGTAATTCCTTGTTGCTGGTCCATCTGCGAGTATGTGATGCCGCACTTGATCCGACGAGACTCACCGGTTAACCTCCCAACCTACTCCTTGGGTACTCTTCTTCCCCGCGGACCCCCGAGCTGCAATGGGGTTGTACAATGGAGGAAAAGTCTAGCTGGAACAGAGGAGAGCAACCGTTAGCTCAAGAGTCCCCTCTCTTCTAAAACCCTCAGCCTCACCAAACTCACTATAGCTTCGTAGTCACTGCCTTCACAAAATATCATCCATCCAACAATAGGGCTCCAAAAAGTCCCTTGTACCATGGCCTGCCCCTTCTTTTATAAGATTTCTCATAGATGAAACTTGGCATGTCATGCATAATTGTAATATTTTTTTCTTTTTAATAGCTTGATTATTCACCCACCCTTGTGTCATTCTCTCATCAAGGGTCACCCAAAATTATTTACTTATCTTTTTAATTAAAACTAATATTTCCCTCATCTCACAAGATTCCTATTTTTACTCCTAGCTGTCTCTTTATTCCCCCTTTTTATTCCTTAAATTGAGTTTATTACTTGGAGTCAGTTAAGGAGTTAAGATTTTATTCCCAATCTACTTCCTAAATTAACTCAGGTTATCTCTTAGAGGGATATTCTTATGCTGCTTGATGCCACATGGAGCTTCCCTATATTTCTCTAAATTTAATTTATTTTTCTTATTTTAACTCACCTTCCTCTTTTCTTAATTAAGTTTACTTGGTTTAGGGTTAATCTTTATCCTTACAATATGTTTGTCTTCCACTTTTTTCTAAACCACTTCATTTACCTAGCATTTTCCAACATGGGTAGGGTAGAATTTTTAAGGTACTCTATTTATTTATTTATTTTTTCCCATGATCCTCCTTATTCTAAGTTTTATTTTTTTTATTTAATTTCCTTGGTTTATAGATCATCATTTTTCCTTTGGAGTAACCTTACCTAGTTTTCCTTCCTTACTTATTTTTATTTATTATTATTTATTTATTTTAATGATTCCAAGGGTGCCAAGTTTGGCTGTGCCCTTCAGGAACTTCCCTAGAAGTTCCAAGGGTGCCACATCTAACAGTTTAATGGTGATGCCAAGGGTGCCAAGTTGGTCGTGCCCTTCAAGAATTTCCCTGAAATTCCAAGGGTGCC